>CAUYQU010019525.1:0-27849 GCA_963574635.1 Cheracebus regulus
TCTTTTTCTAAAATCTCTTCCTCTTTCTCTTTCATTTTTTCTTTCTTTTGCTGTTTCTTTCTTTCTCCTTTTCTCTCTTTTTCTAAAATCTCTTCCTCTTCCTTTCTCTCTTTCATTCTTTTTATTCTAAAAAAAAACAAAAAAACAAAACCACAAACTTTGTGATTGTTTTAGTTTGGGCTGTTATAACAAAGTACCATAGACTATGTCAACTTTTAATAATGATATTCACAAAAGATGATTAAGTATAGAGTTTATTTGACCCCAAAGCTTGAAGATGGCCACCTGGAAGCATAGATTCAAGTTGCTGCGAATATACACTCTGATTAGCAGCAGTTACAAGTGGATTTTTCAAGGAAAAAAGAAGAAGCAGTTCCTCCATTATTCATGAATAATTTACATTAAAATCACCTAAGCTATTGATTGGCTCTACTTTGTTCTTTATATCACAGATTCCAGGAACATGAAGATAATGGGTGAGGCAGTCAGACGGGGGCAAAGAGACCTTTAGACAGTCACCACTAGTCATGGCTGTGACCCCTCCTACTAAATTTCTATGTTCATGTCTTTCTGGGCCTGATAAGTTTTGCATGCTTCACAGAGCCCAGGCTGCTTTATTTATTTACTTTTTCTTAACTGGGTGGCTTATAAACAGCAGAAATTTATTTCTCACAATTCTACAGGCTAGAAGTCCAAAATCAGGCAGCTAGCATGACCAGGTTCTAGTGAAGGCTGTCTTTCAGGTTGTAGATTACCACCTTCTTCTTGTGCCCTCACATAGCTGAAAGAAAGCGAGCTAGCTCTGTAGCCTCTTCTTATAAAGGCACTAATTCCATTTATGAGGACTCTATCCTCATGACCAAATCACCTCCCAAAGGCCCCACCTCCAAATATTATCACATTGGAGATTAGATTTTAACGTATCAGGCAGTTTGGGGTGGCTCATGCCTGTAATGCTAGCACTTTGGGAAGCCAAGTCAGGAGGATCACTTGAGCCCAGGAGTTTCAGGCTGCAGTGAGCCATGATTGTGCCACTGCACTCTAGCCTGGGCAGCAGAGTGAGACCCTGTCTCTAAAAATTTTTTTTTTTTTTTGAGATTTTAATGTATGAAATTTGGTGGGACATAAACTTCCAGTACACATGAGTGATCCCACCCACAGATTCTCTGAGACACTTTGGGGACCACTTGCAGAATACTGTGACCTTAAAAGGTCCGTTGCCTGAGCTGTGGCAAGTCAGTATACTGACACCAAGGTTTGTAGCAAAGAGAGTTTAAACATCGTGGGACAGCAAAATGAAGAGATGGTGGGAAACTTCAAATCCTCCTCCCCAGAGAGTTTGGGGCTAGGGATTTTAAGGGGTTTATAATGGGTTGAGGTGTGGGGATTGTTGATTAATCAAAGAATGTAGGGTGAAGTCGTGGGACAAGGAAGTGGTGAAACCTTACATTTTATACTGATTTGGTTTTTCTGTGATGGGTTTTAAATTGATTGGTGTCCGCTGCTCCCCTGGAATTCAGAGTCTGAAAAACATCTTAAGCAATTTTTAAACAAGTCTTTCATTCTAGCATCAGTGATCTTATCTATAAGCATGACAGAGTAGGTAGTTAGGCAAACAAGAGCAGGGCAATTCACCAGAAATGTCAGGCGACCATCAAGTGATAAGCATTTGTTAAATTGTTTCTCTAAAATAATAATTGGTTGTAGCTGGTGCCAAAGAAAGGCAGTCTCCCAATAGACAGAAAACACCTGAAGGTGGTGAGCAGCAGCTTCCAGTAAGATCTCAGGAGTTGGCGAATGGCTCAAGCATGTGCAACAAGAGGCAAAATGGCAGAGTTTAACCAGTATAGGACCTTCCCCAAGGGAGACTCGACTGGTAAGGGGAAAATGCCTCAAGTGAGCATGTGCACAACTTCAGTAAACACACTGCGCATATGGGCCCTCCCAAGTGCCGTCAGGCCACTGTGCATGTGGACAGCCCAACCTAAGGAAAAATTAAGGGAGAACAAATGCAAACCCCAGAACCATGCCAATGTATAAAACCCCAGGTCAAGGGTCAGACAGCGCCCTTGGATTTCTCAAGTGGCCTACTTGGCCCTCTTCCAAGTGTACTTTACTTCCTTTTGTTCTTGCTCTTGTTAGATATAGTGAATCCCAAGTTTCTCTTCAAAGAATCAGTATGTCAGTATGTTCAGCTCTCTTATTGTTGAAAAAACACGTGCTTTGAATGAAGAGACCTTCCAAACAGGCTTTGTGCGAGCAACATGGCTTTTTATTCACCTGGGTGCAGGTGGGCTAAGGCCGAAAAGGACATTAGCAAAGGGCAGTGGGATAGGAGTTGCTTTTATAGGTTTGGGTAGTTTTTTGGGGGAATGGGGGTGTTGCAGAGTAAGTTCAGTTACAGTGGTGTGGGGTAGGGGCAAGGGAGTATACATGACCACAAGTTTAGTTACAATGGCAGGGTTGGGTGAGGGGTATTTACATTATCATAAGAACAGTTAAGATGGCAGAGTTGGGTGAGGGACTTGTCCAGGGAAGCTCCACTGCCTGGTGATCAGGGACAATGGCGAATGCAGGCAGCAGGTGGGAGACATGAGCCGAGGCAAGCAGGACTTCAGACTTTCAGGCTCCAGGCTTGCATATGGAGACCTGACACTTATTCTTTAATTTTCTATTTTAAAGTTTAACCTCCTTGTAGTTCCAGTAAACAACCTTCTCCACTGGTTCTAATCAGTGGTTCACATCTGTTCCCCTGGCCCCCGGCTCTGTCCTGACTCATCCCGGTCACATAACCATCCTTCCTGCCAAACCACCCACCCTGCCACTCCAGCTTGGACCCCTGCTCTCTTTAAAATAGCCAATTGGGATTGGTCTAGCTTGTGGGTCTAACCCTAGCCAATAGGGGAACGACACAGCAGTAGTGGTGACCCCCGTCAGGCATAAGTACCCTCCCTCTCCTTGTCCAGGTGTGCACTCCCCATTGTTCCATCTGTGAGCCACGCCCTTCTATAAGAAGGAAATTGCCTTGCTGAGGAAATTTATATAAGTGCTACTTCTTTTTCGGCATCGAAAATTCTTATAACCCCCTAATAGTTTTTAAGAAACTTACACTCCTGCCAAACACTTGCCTTGGTATGACTCTGCATCATGCCCCTCAGCAGAATACTTTGCCCTGGAGAAGGCAAGAATCGAGTTGCTGCAGACCCAGATGGATTCTCCGCTGCTAACAGGAACAACGGAAATGTAAATCAATTCTTAAACTAAAGCCTTATGATTTTAACATCAAATCCCATCTATATAAACAATGGGGGATGTAAATTGTCAGAATCTCATGCTACATGATTTTCAGTTATAAGAAAGTAGGCCAGAGTGCAGTCTGATGGATGTTTAATTATATATTTTTTCAGAAGCTGGCATGTAATTCTTGTTAACTCTGTGACCATAATTTCAATACTGCCCTGGCCAGTGGGCAAGGGTGATTCCCAGATCTGTTGCAAACATCCAGGAATTAACTTTTGCTTTTAACAGTTTTTTGTTTGTTTAAGTTTCATGTAGCTGGTTCTGAGTAACAATGCTCTCTTCATTTATTTGGCTTTTACAGAGCAAGGCTATGACAAATAGGCCTGCGACTTAGGCCTTACTGAATGGGGGACAACTGTCTTAGATTTTTAGCTCTGGGGCAAAAGTGAGTTTAGGGTCCAAAGGAAAACTTTTGGCCTCTGAAGGTTTGCTGAGAATCAAGTGACAAAAGGGAGATTAATAGGAGAAAAGGCATACAAAACTCTTAACATGCACAAGAATCTTGATCTCAAAGAAATGACCAAATGGTTGATGCTTTTATACCACCTTGAAGTTACAAAAAGAATGGGAGTTTGGAGTTGGGCCAAAAACATGTTATCGTTGGTAAATCAGGTGATAGCGGCAAGACAGGTCATCAGAGGGAGAAGAGGGGGCCTGGCTAGCACACAAGGCCTTGTTATACAGGTGAAAACATACAGGTAGCAACCCTCTAAGAGAACAGATAGTAAATGTTTCTTTCAGACCTTTAAAGGTGTCTGACTTTTATTTAATCTTGCCTAGATCTGGACAAGGAAGGGCCTCTGAAGAAGCCTGGCTGAATCAATGTGGATTCACTCTACGGATGCAAATCTCCCCCAAAAAGACAGCTTTTCAGTTATTCTTGTATTTTCAGCCCTTCTGAATAGCCATCTTAAAATACATCAAAGAAGTATATTTTGGGGTGAAATATTTTGGTTTCCTTCAAAAGAATAGGAAGTGAGATGGAAGGTGTAGGAGAGAAAAATGTAGAGCTAGGAGCAGAATGGAGCCATAAACCTTCCTGGCAGTGGCCCTGAAGCTGCAGGACTGCTGGGCTTTCAAAAGGGAAGTGGAAACTCGTGTTGGTTATTTATGGGAAGCACCCCTGCAGCCTGGTCCTGAAGAAACAGCCTCATCCCATTACTCCCTAGAAGTGGCTGTAAACATTTACGGATCCTGAGCACTTTGAGGGCACGCGGGCAGTGTTTTCAGAAGCAGATTGTTCACTTGCCAGCACACTGCAGGCCACTCGTAAACACTGTCTCCTTGGAAAACGTGCTAACTTCTATTTCATATCCCTCCCACCTCCCTTTTACTTTAGGGACTAGAGTTTCAGTGATTGCCAACTCCTCCTTCCAGGGGTGATACATATCAAGAGGTTAGAGAGCTGCCCTGGCGTGATAGGCTTTTCCACAAGAAGCTCCCCTTTGAAGTAAAGGGTCTCTATCTTGTGTGCAGGGAAGTATTCATGGGCCCTGTGAAAGTGAACTCATTCATCACGAGGTAACCAAACTCCTCTGGAGTAGAAAATATGAAGCCGAATGACACGCATCCAGCCACAGATGTACTCATTCAATTTCATGCCCCTACGTCAGCTGCTCCTCTCCACTTAAAAGGAACATTTGCATCCATCTGTCATCATCTCTCCCTTTCATTTTAAAATCTCTTTGCTCTCTTTTCTTTCCCTTCATGCCTCCCACCTCCACCACAACTTGATGAAATAATGGGGCACATTTAAAATCCAAACTCAGGCAATTCAAATTCTGAACTGATGTGATTTGGTTCCATTCTAAGTCAACCTCGAAGGGTGTCTGGGGAGTAGAAATCAAGGGGCCAAACAAAAAAGCAAGTGAGGGAGAGAAGATTTCGAATGCAAATCAACCTCCTCAACTCATTTGAAACAACCTGCTGTGAACTGGGCTAGAACGTACGGCCCATTAGCACCTTGTTAGGCTGTCAGAGCCTGAGCGGCTGAACAGGGTGATAATGGGGAGGAAATGGCTGAGACCTTTTTGAGCCCAGCCCCAGCTCTTTGGTATTCTACCCTCCTAACTTCCGGGATCTGAGAGGCAGGGACATTAAAAGAGTTGCTCAACAGACAAAGGAGGTAGGAGAGAACAACTTAATTAAACTTGCTAATTTTTTTAAAAAGCATCTTTCTAGCAAAAAGGAAGACAGGTTAAGTTTTCCAGGGTGGTGGACAATTGATTTTTTTTTTTTTTTTTGGTGGGGATCCCTATGTGCGTGCTATCTCTTGCTTTATTCTATATTAATTTGAGACTTAGTAAAAACATCATAGGACATTGAAGACTGCATGGTAAAATCTCAGTGATTAAGTCTTAATTCTCATAAGGCAAATCCTCAAATAAAAAAATCTATGGTTAACGCACATAACTGTAGACATTCATTTCCAAATGTGTTTAAGAATGTAATACTTACTTGCTTAGGATTAGGAGAGGAAAATGCTTACTAGAACATGATGGATCTCCTTCTCCCTCTAACGCTTTGGTCGAGAGCCAAGTCAGTGGCATTGTCTCTAACACCATGCTATGCAGATTGCAGCAAGATCACAGCTTTTGCTGATGGCAGTATTTATTTTTGATATTAAAGACATTAGATATTCCACTATTAGGCAATGGGAGTATTTTTTTTCTATCATTACAAAAATGGACAATTTAAAGGCCAGGCACGGTGGCTCATGCCTGTAATCCCAATACTTTGGGAGACCGAGGTGGGTAGATCACAAGGTCAGAAGTTTGGGACCAGCCTGGCCAACGTGGTGAAACTCCGTCTCTATTAAAAATACAAAAAAAAAAAAAAATTAGCCAGGCGTGGTGGCGCACGGCCGTAATCTCAGCTACTTGGGAGGCTGAGGCAGGAGAATTGCTTGAACCCAGGAGGCAGAGGTTACAGCGAGCAGAGATCGCGCCACTGCACTCCAGCCTGGGCGACAGAGCAAGACTCCGTCTCAAAAAACAAACAACAAAAAAGGCACAATTTAGTATTAAATAAACCAGAAGAAACTTGCTGACTTTAATGACCCATTAGAGATGGTCGTGGGAGGCGGGGAGGGGCAAATCTGTTACCAAGTGTTTGAGAAGAGATTCAACCATGCTGGTATTACCTTTAAGATCAGGCTTAATGAGCTTGGGCCAACTTGGGGTCAATGACCTTACAAACTTAGGATCTGTGCACCGAAGAAAAACATAGCAACAATAACCACAGAAATTAGTGTGGACATTGGGAAGAGGCAGTTGCTACAGAACCTGCGGGTTCCCAAATGACTGCCATTTTCAAATGAAAGTTCTTTGAAAATATATTTAATTTATTGTGTTGTCATTACCAGAGACATTTGAAGTGATTTTGTTTGGAGTAAGAAGATGGATTTAATGACCTCTTAAGGTCACCAGAATGTTTCCATGCTTTCATGTATGTTTAAGTACCAATAAGAGATACATAATCCAAGGGTGTTTATTTTGGTTTTCATTTCAATCTGGAAGTGGAGATGAGAGTTTACAATACTAGCACAATTCTTTTGTCTCTCTGTCTAGATTTAAAAAAAAAAAAAGAGTAATAAATAACCATATTATACTTAATTTTATAAAAGTGCAAAGTAAGTGCAAAATTTTGCAAGTTTTTAAATAGTGCAACGTAAGTGCTAAATGCTCATAGTCTTGCTTTCATTCCTCAGGGAGATTTCTCCCACTTTTTTCTATAGGCTGGATCCCCGAATGTTAACTGACATCCTGCTTTTCTTAAGGGATATGGAAATTTCCCTGGGACAGCTGTGCTCTGCTGGCTAAGGAGCCCACAAGGTTAATGAACACCCACAAAGACTGAGGAGGAGAGAGAGCATTCTTCACTGGATGATTAACATGCCGGTATTCTTTCCTCTGTGGTAATGATGGTCAAGAAGGTGCCTGGTGATAGAGGGGAGAATGAAGGGTTGCTGCTTCTTCTGCCTCAAACACTTATTAAAATTCATTTCCATTCAAATAGCCATCTTCTGATTTTCATCATCAAATAAGCACACACTGTACATACTTAACAGGCAGGTGACCTGTGTGGAGTTCATGTCTTTTTGAAGCGAAAGCCTGTTCTCTTAATGAGTGTCCATGCTTATCTCTGTATGTAAATTTCTCCCCTCTCCTCTTACCCTCTCCGCTTCCTGCTACCCCAGTTCTGGGATCTTTGATGGGCAGCCTAGATGCCTATTATAATGATAATTCATTTGGAACGAAATGGAATCTCCTCTTCCAGTCTAGCTCATTATAAAGGTGAAGCCCTCGAGAGGCCAGGCTGGGAATGAACAGGTTTACAGAGTTCTATTTTCCTCTACAAGGGGCAGAGGCAAGATGGGAGTGGTTTCCTTAGTTTTCTCGGCTTTGGGTGTCTCTCCCTTTGCAACAGGACTCCGTTCCCAGGTTTGTTGATTGTCTTCTGGCTCCTGGGGACCACCATCAGCTGGAAGGCATTTCAGCTCAGGCAGTTCTACACCAGACAGCTGCTGGGAACAGCTGGGCCTGCTCTACTATTGTCAGTGAGAAACCAAGTGGCAAAAGTGAGTGTGTTGGGCTTCCTTAATGGATTTTTGTGCTCCGATAGTTCAGAACAACACAAAGATATTGTCCTCACTTAGATCTCAGTAAGGCTTATCTTAATTTTTTTAAGCATAAGAGACATAAAAAATGTCTTTGAGGATTTTTCAAAATCCCAGAAGACATGATCAAGAAACATATCAATAATGTAACTGTGTAAGGGGTGAGAGTTTTTTGGGTTTTGTTGTTTCTTTTTTGAGATAGAGTTTTGCTCTGTCACCAGGCTGGAGTGCAGCAGCACGATCTCGGCTCACTGCAACCTTGACCTCCTGGGTTCAAGCGATTCTCCTGCCTCAGCCTCCTGAGTAGCTGGGACTACAGGCACATGTCACCACGCCCAGCTAATTTTTTTTTGTTGTTGTTGTATTTTAGTAGAGATGGGGTTTCACCATGTTGGCCAGGATGGTTTCCATCTCCTGATCTTGTGATCTGCCCACCTCGGCCTCCCGAAGTGCTGGGATTACAGGAGCGAGCCACCATGCCCAGCCCAGAATTCTATTAAACTTATGGCATGATTGTATTTTTTAGCATGATTTACATTTGCAAATTATCTCAGTGTACTTAAAGAGCAGTCAGGGCAGCATAACAAATAGCTTTCTTTTGTTTTGCTCTTACTTTCCTTTAATAATAATAATTTGAGAAAACGCTTTCAAGTCTAAAATAATCTAATTCAGTCTCGTGAAGGTTGAAAAATCATCACTACATCTGCAAAGAGTCCTTGTGGAGAGTGTGAGGGAAGAAATTAATTTTGCAAAGCATATGCTTAAACAAAATATAAAATAAGTGAGACTTGGGGTAAAGCAAAGAAAACATTTCTTGCTTAGGGTCTGGTTCTTGTGATTTCTTTCTTATGTTGAAGCATATTGTGTCTCCTAATTTTAGAAATGATTATTCATAGGAGGTTCATTCTCATGAAGCAGTCTCCCTGTTTTTCAACAAAGAAATTGGACAAGTTCAGAAAGTTTGTCTCGTCTGACAGTCTGGAGGAAAGAGCTGCCCCCAGGATTTTGCAGCAGTTGACACAAATTCATTTTTAACCCTCAGGAGCCCACAGAATAATTTAGACACCAAATGACCTGACAATATCTGATTCCTTATTGCTCTGGCTACGCTGTTTTTTTTTACATAGGGTATGGCACTCATTCCCCACTGAACAGTAAGAATAAAGTTGCACAGATGTAGAATTATTAGAATAGCTGTTTCAGTTTCATCAATATCAAGGTTGGCAAACATCCCCTTTTCTTATCTGTAACAGAAACTAGCGAAGGCAATGTGAAGGATACCAACAGAGGCAATATGGATGAAACCATTTATTAGATTTATAAGAGCTGAAGGAAAGTGGTAAAGCTATCCATCTTCTATACTTTATTGAGAACAAGACCAATGACTCAGACTATCAGGACAGTATCTCCAAGACAGACTTGAAATCCTAAAGTAAGCAGAGAATAAGTGCATACATTTTAGGAGAAGAGGGATCAAAGGCAGAAGTAAGAAATGCATGTAAGCCTCCAAATACATTGAATACAAATCTGTCTGCAACAGTTATGCAGCTACATAACTTGGTAAGTAAAGACCTCATTTCAGAAGCCTTTACAGATTTTTTCCTTAGTCCTTTCCTCTACTGGAAATCATAGCTCTAAAAGCCAGTGACAATGGGCAAAATTATTATTTGGGTCATGTGAGATGCATATGTATATGTGAATTGTAAAACTAAGAGTGATGTAAACAACAAATAACACCATTATTTGAGAAATGGCACAAAGCAGCTCCCTCTTATGTCATGATGAAATGATCAGCATCAGTCAAATTGGCTGAATAAAATCTTTTCTGTGTTTAAAAATATTCTGAGCACATGCAAATTTTGAAAGTAGGTAAATCTGAAAACATTGCTTTAGAACCTTAGAACTTCGATAATTCAAGGTTCTAACATGTTCATCTAAGGGTTTCATGGGTTTTGGATTTTTCAGTTTAGACACCAATTTCAAAAATCCCTTTTTTAGCCTGCATTTAATCAAACAGCTGATTTCAGATCACACTTTGCTATATTACAAGCTATGTACAGTTTTATTTATTTAGCTCAATTTTTTTTTCAGTTTTAAAATAGGGATAATAATAGTTCTTAGTGCAAAAATAAAATGATAATAAAGCTAAAGCAGTCAGATCAGTACTTAATAATGAATGTGGGCTATTATTATCACTATTATTATTATTATTATTATTTAGAAAAGCAGGTGACAGAAGCCTGGCCCATTCTGGAAGAGAGCTATCATAAACCAAGAAGAGGGCTGTGGGCAAGGAATTCTCTGGGATATCTGGTCAGTACAGAGAATTGAAATTGAAATTGTCATTCCATTAAAAATACATTCACTGAGCACCTACTAGGTTCAAGTTGCATACTTACTACTCTCCTGTAGACTGTATTGAAGTAATGGAAATAAAATACCGACATAACTTTCTTTGTTTCAAGTCAGAATAATGTAAGTGCAGCAAGGAAGGCAGGCACACACACACAGCACTGTGGGAATTTGAAGGAGAGACATGCCATTGCTGGGGTTCAGAAAATGACACCCTAACATGAAGACCTCAGAAGGAAAGTCTTTCTCTGACCTTCTCCTGCCCTCTTGTCTCTCGCCCATTATGCTCCCCTGAGGCTACCCACAGAAACTAGGATTCCTTTTCTTTAAGGTTGTTCATAGAAACCAGAACCTTTTTCCCTAAAGGAAGCCATAAAGCCTAAAAATATTACTCTAACTTTCCCCCACCTTTCTATGAAACAGCTACCTGTAAAAAAAATTATCCTCATTCCAGAGAAATCCTACTCCATCCTTAGGGGTAAGAAATGCTACAACAGAGAGCTCAAGAAGAACCTAAACAGTCACGCCTTTTCCCTGCTCAGTCTGCTACAACTAGAGGATCATACCCTTTTTAAGCTCATCACATTTCTTTTTTTAAGTTATTTTTATTTTTTGAGATAGTCTCACTCTGTCACCCACGCTGGGGTACAGTGGCATGATCTCGGCTCACTGTAACCTCCACCTCCCGGGTTCAAGAAATTCTTTTGCCTCAGCCTCCTGAGTAGCTGGGATTACAGGCACCTGCCATCACGCCCGGCTGATTTTTGTGGATTTGGGGTTTCACCACTTTGGCCAGGCTGGTCTTGAACTCCTGACCTCATGAGCCACTTGCCTTGGCTTCCTAAAGTGCTAGGATTACAGGCATGAGCCACCATACCCAGCCATCTCATTACATTTCCACATGGTTGTTCCAGCTTCATCAAACCTAATTAGAAAATCAGATAGCTTCCACTTTAAGTCTTCACTCTAAAGAATCCCATGTCATATGAAACTGTTATTGAACACATATGTTATTCTTTTCTCTTCTTAACCTGTCTTTGTTATAAGGGTATCAGCTATGACCCTCGAAGGAAAGCGATCACCCTCTTTCTGACCCTATACTACCTTCAGCAAGGATGAAGGTAGTCAGAGAAAACTTAGTTAAAAACTAAGTGAAGATGAATATAACTTTTATTTTTATTTAAGGATGAATATAACTTTAAAAAACAGAAGTCAGAAATGTTCATTTATTTAACAAATATGTATTTAGCATTTGTCAGATACTCATTTATGTAGTAGAGATTCAGCATTGAGCAACACAGATTAATTGCTTTACTTGATGGAACCAGGAACATTTGAATAAACGTTCTTTGAAATTAGAAAAAAAATCTAAACTTCGTAATAAAAAGTAAGAGTGACTTACTAATAAATATCTTAAAGTCACAATGCCTCACTTACCTCTATCCAAAAAGCACAAAATTGTAATGCATTCCTCAAAATTGGAAAATTAGAGACAAAATTTTATAGACAGACATAAAGTGATAGCATCTTACAGCAAAAAGTGTACTCTTCATTCTGTTTCCTTGACTCATCTTCATATTCATTAAATTTTTCTATTTGACATAAAGATAATTTTCTCTATATATTTATATCTTTCTCTCCATCTCTTGATATAAATTTCCTCCAGAACAGCATATCCAAGCTAATTTCTTTTATAACTAAGAGTCTAAATTTTATCTTCTAACATGTCCACTTGGCACAGTTCAGATTCTGCCCTTTTATTTCTACTTGGAGTTTACAGCATGGCACTCCTGAACATTCTCTTCACAGTTCTCAAAACAGTTTCTGTGAAGGAAACTAATTCAGTTGTAAAATAGGGCCCAATGATGCTGGTTGGTGCTATCAATCTCTCTGAAGGAACAAGGAAAATACCTAATGTTAATGGATCCTGTCACTCTGCTCCTACAATGCAAAATTATCGAATTAAAGAAAACATAATTATTAGCAAATATGGTGACACCATAATTTTTAACAGTACTGTATTTTGTTTATTAGACAGGCACATTTGTCCTTGCTCTGCCTGAAGGCATCAAGTGTCCTAGGCAATATCCATCTTCATTGAGTTTGGAAATCCCAGCGGTATGAACAAACCAGATGGCCCCCCTAGATGAAGATGAATGTATATAACTGTCATTCAAAACTCAATAGTCCATGTTGCCATATGTGATCAGGCAAAGTGGGGAGTAGTGTGTTTCTGTCCGTGGTCCTGAAAAGCTTACCTTGCCTTCAGATGCCAGAAAGCCATTAATGAAGACAGTAGTTCATATTAGAAAAGCATATTTAAAAGTAGATTTCTGACTTTGCGCTCTCTCAGAGACACATGTGCTTCATTTGTAACTATTTTTTCACAGTGCAGATTTACTAATAGTCTTTTAAAAAGCAATCAGTCTCTCTCTCTCTCTCTCTCGCTCAACCTTGGGTCATAGGAAGAAAATGTCAGGGTTTGTAAGGTACAAAGGAGCATGTATTTATTAAAGGCAGATGGTTGAACCGAAACTAGAATTTCTGACTTCCCATTATAAAATTCTATTTCAAAGGTTTTACAACTCAACCGTAAAAAAAATTATACTGTTGGATAAAACTTAGGAAAGAAAGACTCTTTGCAGGCTAACTAATTAAGGGAAAGTTCTGTAACATACAAGTTATACTTATGGAAAATAAAGCGGTGCTGAACTGTAAGTGCCTAAGAATCTACCACCCATTGTGTGAATTAATTTGAAAATTGATAACTAAGTAGTATATTTAAGACTTCTACCCCCAGAGTTGTACAATGCTAACCAATTAGGTTTTGTATTCAGGGAAAAACATTGATAGTACTG
This sequence comes from Cheracebus regulus, assembly GCA_963574635.1. NCBI lineage: Eukaryota > Metazoa > Chordata > Mammalia > Primates > Pitheciidae > Cheracebus > Cheracebus regulus. The sequence goes on from CAUYQU010019525.1 coordinate 13,129, forward strand.
CCAAGAAATGGCTGAGATGTTGAAGTTCATGAGCCAGCTGTTATGCATCTGTTCTACTTTTTACCAAAATCATTATGAGGAAGAGGTTTAGTGAGTTGGCAAGAAAATTTAATGCCTGATGCTTTTGAAATCATTAAATAAGATGACACTACTTAATCTTACATCAGGGCCACCTGAGCCCTTTTAGAATAGGTACAGGAGTTTCTCTAAATACTGACATTTAAAAGTAGGAAGTGGGGTACATTCAGATTCAAGACATCTAATCTTTACAGATTCAAGATATAGAAAGTGATTCATATATCTCTAGCTCAACATAAAAAAATAGGGAAAAAAAGAACTCCCAACTCTTTTTCTTGGAGTGGTCAAAAAGATAAGGCCTAGAATTCTAATGTGAAATGCATTTTTGAAATCTTGCATTTCAGATATCTATAACCATTAATATATTTCTCCTAAAAAATACTGGTATTTGATTGTATGGTAAATTCTTTCAGCTGTGACTATTCAAATAAAAGAAAGCAACATAGAAATGATGACTGTATGAGAGTGCTTCAGTAATTCTTGTGAATAAGTTAATTTATTAAATGTTATGCCTTGAACCACTGCACTGCAGCCTGGCTCAGAGTAAAACCCCATCTGAAAAAAAAAAAAGTTATACACGGAGCACTTTGAATTATGAGTGGAACATAGCAAGCCCTTCTACTACAAATGTGTTTTGTTGTTGCTGGTGTTGTTTACTTTATTGTTGTCGTTACAAGAGGTGGGGTCAAAAGCTTATCTTCCAGGCAAGGAAACCAATTTCTCAGTTAAATATAAGCACCAGTGGTGCTTGGATAATCCTTTTCCTTTTTCTTCCTTTTCTTCTTATCTGTAAGGTTTGTTTCCAAGGATAAAACGAAGAAACTGAGGCCAGCACCAAAATAATCCAATGCAAGGGAATTTATTCAGGCTCCCGGGTGAGGTTCCGCGGTCTGGACAGGAGAGGCCAGAGGAGTCGCACAGACTCCTCTCAGACAGGGGGTTTTATAGGGAGTGAAACAGCTTGATTGGTTGTGGGAGAGCAAAACTGCTGTTGGGTAAGTTACAAGCCTTGACCTAGGACTTGGCTTGTTGTTGGTTGGAATTACTTGCCTGCTATTGGTTGTTAAGACTTGACTGCTATTGGTTGTTAAGCCTCAGCTGCTATTGGTTGTTAAGAGTCGGCTGCTATTGGTTGTTAAGACTTAGCTGCTATTGGTTGTTAAGAAGCTATGGTTGCAGCACCTTGTTTGCATACTGGGCTCTTTAAGAGAAGACCAGGCTGTGTGAGCAAGGGAGAAGGGAACATGCCCAAGCATGTCTGAGCTTGCTCGGGGCTTGTAAAAGGGAAAAAAGGAGCGGGCGGCAGGGGTGCATCCAAGCTCCCAGCAAGGCAACTGGCCTTATAGGTATTGTCTTTGTTATTAATGTATTTTTACTGTATACATGTTTTATATTCATAAGTGCTCTGAATTAAAACATTAGCTTTAAATAATGGAATTAAAGAAACAATATACAACTTATTTTCAAAAGTTTATTACACTTGTGAAGTTCAAGCTATTACTTACATCTATCTGCTACAAAGCTTTTGTTCTCATCATATTAATCAGCTAAAATTAGAGACATCCTCTTTAATCATATCACTCAGTGGTATTTGAGCCAACTATATAACTGTAAGAAGCTCTAAAGTCATTATTAACCATAACAGTTTTATGAAAGAATTGATATTACTTTTTTCAACTGAATTAATTTGGAAAGAAACATATGTATGCTATTATTTAATAAGCACAGCAAAAATAATATGATAATTCTGCTAAAAGCAAAATTGAGGCATATATTATACATCAGCAAAGGAGAAGTCAGATGCTCATGGGTTTCCAGAGGCACAGAGCAACTCTCTAATTGAATCCTAGATTTGAATTCACAAATATTTGTATTTTCCTTTCTTTACTCACAGGTTTTCTTTCTCAAGAATCCGTAAAACACGGAAAGTGGTGTTTATCACCCCAGAGACATTCATACATTTTCTGTCCTTAATTCGGCCTCAATTTTAAAGTATGAGCAAAGGACAAATTGGACAGTCCTTTCAGTTGCACGAGCAGGGCCAATTGCAGTTTTCTTTCCTTCATAAAGTTAATCTCAATGGACTTTCTTATGTTGAATCAGTTGTCTTTGAAAATATTGACAGAGAGTGGGAACTATTTTAAAGAGGCTTACAAACAGCTATGGCGTATCACAAAGTCACTTTCTGTCTTCGAGTCTCTCTCATACATCCTCCAACCTTTTTTCATCTTTTTTCGTCACCAATATTTTCCACAGTTAGTGACTCACTTCTTTCAGTCCTAATTATAAACTCATCCAATTCACCAGTTTAGGACATACGTCTGTAAATTAAGCTCATTAGAGAACAGAGAGAGCAGCAGTTTTATTTAAATTAGTCAACAGAGAGCTGTAGTTTAAAGCTGATATTTATGAGAACATAATTAGCCAGAACAAGGAAGAAACTGCAGATCTACAATCCCTTGGTAAACACTCTCCATATTTTCACAAACCAGACAAAGCTATATTAACCACTGTGAACAATTGAGAGAAAAATGGTTACTGCACAATCAAAACTTAAGATTGCCATACAAAGTAGATAAGTGATTGATCAACGGCTTCATTGCTATAGATTGATAGAGAAATAAAGTCTAAGAATTATGACTGACTTTATCTGGTATAATTTATGACTGAGTTATAATTTGCCTTTAAACTTGAATGAGTATTATAATGCAAAAAGCAGGCAGGAATACAATGTAGGTAAAGAAAGAAGGAACGAAGGAAAGAAGGAAGGGAGGGAGGGAGGGAAGGATGGATCAGAGCTTAAGTGATTAGAGCATCTCCTTCCCCTTTCCGCTAAGGAGAATCCATTGATATCCTCTGGACCTTTCTTTTCAAGCCTACTACCTTCTCAGATATGGTGTTAGCCTATCAGATCTTGGATCTTAGTATGAAGCAGATGTAGGTATAAAGTCATTGAAAAAGCTAAAAGATTTATATTGAAAAGCTGATTACTTACTGGGAAGAAGAAGAAATAAGGGGAAAAAAAGGAAGAAAAGAGATTAGACAGAAACAATGTGAACTCTTTGAATAGAATTTTGGAAAATTTGGAGTGGGAAAGGAGAGTCTCCAAGGCAGTTTGGTCTTTACTAAAATATTAAGAAACAGAAAAATAGAAAAGTAAAGACATTTCAATATAATTTTCAGGTAAGTAAAAATTTGATATTTGTAAGAGGCTTTGGTATTTTAAGACTATTTCTGTGAGCTTTTATTCCTAGCTTTCTTGAAGGAGATTATATACCATGCATATGTTTAGCATACATTTGTGCATTTAATCTCATCCTCCAACCTCATGAGCCTCTATTACTTTCACGCCCTAATAAAACCACTTTAGAAACAAGGTGATGGGTAAATTATTTAAACTGGATCCAGGTAGAATGCCACACTTGATTAAAACCATTAATCTCTGAGTTTTTTACTCCACTTATTAGAAACAGTAATTTTTCCCATGATTACACAGCAATTAGTAGCAAATCTAAGTAGAAATCAAATTCCTTATTAGTTCTTCCATACTTGACTTTTTCTTTGCTTCTTAAAGAATGTCTTAGAGCAAAACACAATTTTATCCGAGATAGAGATTTGTGAGAAATGGAGAGCAGAAGAGACACTGACAAGATTCATAAAATGATTACAAAGTAGTATTCTTATCTAGAATTTTCTTTTTTTTTACAATTCTTTTACAAAGCTTTTACAAAGCTTTCTCGGCATCTTTGTCTCATGGGATGAAAGATTAGGAATCTATTATCACCTCGGCTCATTGCTCATGTCTCCAATCAGACTGGGAAGGGTGTTAAATTTTTCAACAACTCTTACTCCTAGCCTAAGAGAAGAAGAAGAAGACAGAGATAAAGGAGGAAGAAAATAGGAAAGGCAGCTGGGCAAAGATAGACAAATGAGTGTCTAGTGAAGTCCCCTCCTCATACACCTGCTTGTGAGAAAAATCTAGCAGCTTGTTTTATATAATTCTTTTCATTATTCAAAATTCTTAAAGGAATTATTGCCTTTTGTAACCTGTTTTTAAACCTGAAAAAAAGAACAAGAAACCAGAAGAAAATTACACAGGGAAAATATTTTTCTTAAAATAAATCTGGATGTATAAGAAATTTTCTGAAGACAATATATGATCAAAAACATTGACACTATTATTTTTACTGATGATGGAAATAGGATTTGAGAAACAAGAGAAAAAAATGATTTATGATGTATGGGATTTATAGCCACTCCCATATCATCTATGCTGTATCCATGCACATAGTAATGTACTATTCATTTAATATCACCTCACCTTGTCTGAGTTTTACCATTGTCGTCTTTTTCTTGGTTTCTTCACTTCATTTGGATTCCTTTGATTCTGCTTACCTCCCTTTACCATTTCCAACACAGTGAATGATAGCCAGTAAACAACTGATAATACATTGACACTAATCAGATCCTCAGATAGATCTTCTACATTTCAAGGTTTGAAAATGATTGCCAGCTTTAACAACAAGAACTTCCAAATTTTACTGGGCTCTACATTCAGAATTTCAGATTATTTATACAAACACGCAGTAATTTAGAAACCCATTCATTGAACTTGCCAGAGAATAAAGATGATCTACTTTCTTCACATATTTGATCAAGTTGGAAGAGAAAAAAAAAATGAAGAAAGTACCTGATGTAGGTGTTAAAATTTACTGCTTAATCTTACCTTTATCTAGCCTTCCAAAGACAAAGAATCCATAACAGAGAAATCTAGTCAAGTGTATATCCATTATGTTCATCTGAGCATCTCTCACCTATGATGTGGAAAAACACAGAAGAAAAGAAAGAAAACGTAATGAGAAAGTTCATTTTGTCATTAAGGATGCTTTGAAGTTGCTCATTAATCTTTTAGGCCATTTTGGCATGATAATGTCCAACTCTAGAATATTAATATTGCTAAGCTAAAAAATGTGCAGCTTTTGCCTTTAAAGTTATCTCTGCAACTCCACTCTGTGATAAATCTTTCTATTTGAGTCATATTTTAATTGGCTGTGACTTTGAGCTTGACTATTCCAGTACTTTGCAACTATTTTGTCTTATAGTACCTAGATTGTTCAAGGGACAGGTGGAAGAAAGATATAGTCTTGAAAAGTGTTTAAGCCTTAAACTAATAGGACAATTTTCCACAAACAATCCCAGATGAATTTGGATGAATGAATACCTCTCCAAGAGACTAAAAACGATTCATGAAAAAGGTATCTTTAAAATATCACTCCCATGTCCCTGTGAAATGCAGGGCCAGTTCTCTAATTATTTAATCTTGTAAAATGAAGACCTTCTGGGCAACTATAACCACCTTCTTTCAAATGAAGGTGACTGATATATTAAATGAACGTCCAGGATAAAGAACAAAGATTTAACCTAAACTTCTTCCCTCCGTCCTTTTCTTCCTTCCTTCCTCCCTCCCTTCCTTCCTTCATTCCTTCCTCCCTCCCTCCCTCCTTTCCTTCCTTCATTCCTTCCTTCCTCCCTTCCTCCCTCCCTCCCTCCTTTCCTTCCTTTTCTTTCTTCCTTCTCTTCCTCCCTCCCTCCCTCCTTCCCTCCTTCCTTCCTTTCTTCTTTTTTCCTTCCTTTTGCTTCCTATACTGATTTTCTATCACTGCTATTACAAACTGCCCAAGGCACTAGCTAAAACAAGACAAATCTATTATTTTACAGTTCTGCAGTTTAGAAGTCCTAGCATTAAGATATTGGCTGAGCTACATTTCTTTCAGATGCTTTAGAGAAGAATCTGTTCCCTTGCCTCTTCCGGCATCTACAGGCTGCCAGTATTCTTGGATTTGTGGCTGCATCATTCCAGCTTCTTCTGTGTCCTTTTACACATGCCACTTAAACTTCTTTGACTCAGATTCTCCTGCCTTCTTACAGAGACCACTGCCATTACACTGGGCCCTCCCAAGTAAGCCAGGATAACTTCCCCATCTCAAGACGCTTAACTTAATTCACATTTGCAGAGTCCCCTTTGCCATGGAAAGTAACATATGAACAGACTTCAGGAATTGAGAGGGAATTTTGTCTGTACACTTGTGATCACACAAACATTAACCTCGATTGATCTTTGTTCTCTCATCTCAAACATTTCAGACAAAAGCAGATGACAGAAAGATATAAAAGTGTCCATTAACACAGTATACCAGCTTAGGATAATAGAAAGAGACAGAAGAATGAATTCTAAAAGATTCTTTTCGTCCCCCCGAAAGACTTTCTTTTTATTGATGAATTATTGAGTGATTTTTTGCAAGTGCTAAGAATTCATTGCAATTAGTATAAGAACCCTAATTTCAATCATCACTACACAGAAAGGAGACCTATTGACACAGAAACACAGGGACAAAACACAAAGAAAAAACCTAAATGGTACAGTAAGCTAGGTGTAACTAAAGGTACTCCTTATTTTTATATTCCTATGTATCAATCAAATTGTAGGTTCAATCTTTCCTAATAAACTAGATAAGAGATTTTTAAATGGAATCTTAAGCAAAAATCTCCCCAGTAGTCAAATGAATTCAGCATATAATTGCCATCAAATGCTGAATTCGCAGAGTAAATCAAGTCAGAAGTAGCACTTTAAGAATGAGGCCTTAGAAAGAAGCATTCCTGTCTGATACTTGCATACACTAAAAAATAATTTATTTTAATTTAGCATGTTTTTTCTTCAAGCAGACTCAGGATGAATATCATCAATAGTTTCTACTTTATTTAATATTCAATTTACAAAAAGCCCCACGTAATTTCTTTTTAAATTCTGGTTATTTTTTACTAGGGTACTACAATACTTATTATGAGGATATAATAGGCCACAGTTCATGTCATATTTTATCTTTAAAAATCTATCAAGTAAATAACTAGTCAAAAATATACATTGCCATTATACTGTTATTGTTATAGTTTTAAAAGTGAAGCTAATTAATTTTTTTTTTCTGAAAATATCCATACTAACATTTTACAATTGAATAAATTTATTTTTAATATATGTTTTCCTCAAAGCTCTCTAAAATAACACCAGGGAAATTCTAACGTTAAAAACTTTAAAGAAGATGTAGAAGTGAGATGAATTTTTCAAGCTCTGAGTAATTTTTCAAGCTTTATTTATGTGTATTGTCTTAGTACCTTCTAGAGTGTCTGTCACATCACAAAAGCCTAAAAATATTTGTTGAGTTGACCTTTATTGTTGATGTAAAAGGACATTTGCCAATACACACCTTAAGAGCCCATCTACCAAAACGGATCTTCTAAGTGGTTAAAAACAGAGAAGGAAACACGTGAATTTAAACCTGTATCTCAATTTCTAGTGATTCAGTAAAATGATATTATCCTCATTTATTTGATATATGTTCTGTAACAGATTATATTTTTAAGAGCTCAATCCTTTTTGTGCTTATTAAAATTATGATACTTTTCAAAAGTAAGAATGTTAACCCTGGTGTGTTAGCCAACTACTAATTGTTAATATATAGTCTGTCTCTGTTAAGATCCCTCCTCCCCAACTTCCACTAAGTGGGGAAAATTCTATGCCACTTGGCAATATTGCTGTACTCTGTTCATCACTTGACATGTTTCACCCAAGAGATGTCTGTATTCTAGAGGCACGCAATGTCATTCCTATAATATGTATATTGTAAATTGGTTGTCAAAGTTTTTTAAAATCCCTCAAGACACTTCCGTTTGCAAGGTGATTTCTAAATATAGTATTATTATAATAAGATATTTCAGAAGTTGCTATTGGCAGCAAGATATGTTATACTTGATTTGCGCTATTGACCCACTGCTTGGTGAAAGAAATCAGATGCCAAGTAAAGAACACTCATCCTATTCAGTGTAAAATGTAAGATGTTTCTTCTCAGCTATGAAGTCATCAGGTCATACAATGAGGTGTTTTGTCTTTTCAGTAGTGTTAGATGAAGTGCCAGTGCTCCCTGTACTACAGTGTGTGTTCCTAATTAAGACTGTCACTTTCTCAAATGTGTTCAAGGAACTGGCTTTCACCCTTAAGATGTTTTGTTTCTGAATCTTACTTGCTTTTTATCTCCTTTCAGGTATGGTGTTTCTGTTTAGTTCTTGTTGTATAAGTACAATTATATCTACTATTAAAATTCAAAGTGAATATGTAACATCTGCAAAACCATTGATGAAAATTTTGAGCCCTAGACACTTGACACTAAGATGTGAATTTGGATAACTATGTGAAAAGAAATGTAGTTGAATGCTTTATGAGACTAAAGAAAAGTGGGGAAAGCCTGAGTTTGTTGTTGTATTGTGTTATTAAAAATATTATAACTTTAATAAAAGAAAAGGAAGAACAGTCAGGCCAAAAAAGTTATCTATTCCAGGTAATGTTTACAGTTCCTTTTTATAACATTTTCAGATAATACATTATTAAAAACTCACCGCTACATGTGTTTGATTCTTTTAAAGGGTTGTATAGTTCATTTTATATTTATAAATTATCCTATTTAAAAATAAATGCATTTTCAGTTTTAATTAATTTTCTTCGCACTTAATGTTTCTTCATTAATTGAGAAGAAAAAAAAAAAGAATGCATCCATTGGCCATAGACATATCAATAAGTCATAGTGATTGAAAACAGATAGATTATTATTTGGCATAGCTGTCAGTGTTGCAAGACAATTCTTCCTGAGGCTCTCTCATTCCTGTGAGGGGGACACTGGCCATATATGTTCTGTACTGTCTTTCCAAAGATGTTGGGTAGCAAACTGCTTTGGGAGTTAGAGATGGTGCTTCCTTCCAGAGCAAAAGCTTGGTAAATTTACTGCCCATTAGAAAAGATTCAGGTTCACGAAGCTTCCAGATCCTCTTCTATAATGCAAACCACTGCATGTGCAGCTGTCCCCTTAGGGTCCACCCTGAGAGGATTATGGCTCAGAGGACAAGCCTCAAAATGCTGATACATTGGCTACTGTTGTTATTGTAAATAATAAATTATCTGTCTCTGACCATGAAGTCTTGTGTTTTCTTCAGCATTTATGAAATGATGTCAAGCTAACCCATTAACTTGCACATAGGGCAAAATTTCAGATCCATCACATATTTCTTTAGCCACTCGTAAAAGGGTGATAGAAATTACTGTGTTTCTAGTCTTCCTCCCCATTTTAATCTGTTCATACTCTTCCTCAGGCACATGCATTTCTTTTGCTCTTCCAACTTCTGAAATAAGTACTAGCATGCCCTACTTTAAATACTACCTTTTGAATTGCGCTTCTTAAATTTTAAACACCTGCAAGGAAGTTTGTTCAACACAACTGACCACTCATTTCCTTGAATTCTCTCTCTCCGCTGCTCATGTCGTCTGTATCACCTCCTCCATTTGCCACCACAGTCATACACTATGGCATATCATTAGAGACAAGTTTTCATAATTTTAATTTCATGAGTTATTTTTTTTATCACAAGCTTCTTGGGAAAGAGTTGTCCCATTAACTCTTTCCAATATCCCAAATCCATCAATGCCTGAACTCAGTTGGAATCTATAATCCATTGAACCAACAACCTTTTTTTCTAAAACACTCATCCATCTCATGGCCTCTCTTTCTTATGGCTTGGGTTTAACTTAATTGCACAATACATGTAACTCCTCTCTACATGTCCTGAACCCTCTGTCCCAACTCAATGTCTTTTTTTTTTCATTGTTATATGATCAAGGTTGTTCAGAATAAGATTAGCAAATAGAGAGTCTTAGTCCTTTTGTGTCCTGGTGATCTGACTCCCTTAGCAAAACCCAGGTGTCTTGCTTTATTGTGTCTATTGCATAGACTGTTTCCCTGCTATTGTACCCCTATTTATTATTTTTAGAGTGGCCATTACTCACTGCTTTTTTCAGGACATCAAGGAGACTTTCACATGTACCTTCTAATCCTCCAGTGATATAAGAGTTGTCTCTTGTCTGTGCCATTCTACCAGGCATTTCTTTTCTTTTAAACACTAGGTTATTGTTTATTACTGTATATGTAACTAGGTTACAAAACATTAAGCTATCTTTTTCACATCTGTTGGCTTATTTGAATCAGCTACCGTAAGTTCTAGAGAGATTGAAATTCATCTTTTTTAAGTATTTATACCTATAATCTAATAGAAGGGAAACAATTTGAAAAGTATGGCTTTTAGAGACAACAGTTTGCATTGCAACAGTTAGAATCTTGGCATAATTAATTTCAGTTTCCATATCTGTAAATGAGGAATTATAAATTCTGTCCCATAGAATAGTTAGGATAACATGAATGAGGCAATTCACATTAACCAGATTATAAAACTCCTGGTATATAGTGACTGCAATATAAGCTTTCAACGAATATGATGATAACAAATTTGTTGAGTCCTCCAAAGTATTTAAGCCAGAGCTGTGTGTTTCTAGTTATATTCTATTCAGAATGAATATTTGAGTAGCATGCTTATCTTGCTCAGTTTCAAAATTCTAAAGAGAAAAGGATATATCTATTATACTTTCAAAAGAAATGTTTATCACAAACTATATTTAAAAGTCTGCATTTTTATTATGATTATTAGAATATATTAATATTTTGGGTATATTACTCAAAATTGCAATATCCTATGAGCAGTCAAAACTGGATTTCTATACTATTTTTGTTTCAGAGGAAAAATAACATTAATAATCCCAAAAATCAATTTAACACTAATTGTTCAACTTAAAATGTTCTGTCAGAATAATGATTATTTATGAAGTAAGTCTGTTTTTCACAAAAAATTAACTAGAAGTCATCTCTCCATAGGGTATTAAGAAAAGTATCAAATAATTTCATGATAATTTAATTTAAAGCTTAAGCTCTGGGTAAAGAGGAGAAGAAATCTGGATGTTCTAATTATCTGAAGCTACTTTAAATTTGAGAGCTAGTAACACAAAAATGCCAGCACAGAACGGTCACCATTAGAAAAAATTCCATTATTCATGAATATTAAAACTCTTAATCATTAACTTGAATTGTAGTTGAACTAATACAAAATACTAACTCAAAATGAATATTATGGTACGTTTAGTCAAATGAATTTTTATCCCTTTAAAGTTATGGAAATTAAAAAGAATTTTGTTGGTTTCTTAGGCACTTGTCAGTATATCTGATGATTTATGACTGTGACAGTGCCTCCACATTCATATTGCCTTAGTACTAAAAATTCCCGTGTTGTACCTCCATGAAAAATAATCCATGATTAACCATTATTCTCAGAAAAAAAAATCTATCCATAAGAACACATTGTAAATAGAAATGAAAACACCTGAATTATAGATTTACTTTATTTTGTTTTGTTTTGCAATGTGTTACACTGCCTTCATAAAGGATAAATTTTCTGCAAAACAGTAGTAAAAGTGCATTTGAAGGATAAAATTTGTATCAATTGATAATAATCATTTGCAATAGAAAAATTAAAGTGCCTCAGAGGTATTGGCTAAAAAAAAAAATTCAAAAGAAACATATTATGAAGGAAGGTGCAATATATGATATTTCTGAATATGGTCTTCCCTGAATACTTACTTTATTATCATTTACTAGTGTACATTTATGTATTTTAGCTAATCACATTGTAAATGCTTCTGTAATTTTTTAAGTCTGTATTTTTGCCAATAATTTCATAAATTTGGCACCATTAGAGATGCTATTAATTAGGTAATAAAAATTACTAGAGGTATCATACAGATCTGTTTTGCTTTATTTTTTTTAAAGAATGAAAGGCAAATGTCTAATACAGTTTATTATAGATACCTCTGAGGTGTTTAAGTTAAATTAGCATGAGACAGTCACTCATATTGTTGAATTACATTTTTCTTGAATAATGCAATAAATATGAAATACTATTAGACCTATGGCAAAAAGAAAAAAAGAAAGAAAAGAAAGAATAAAGAAATTTGGACTCTACTTTCCATGAGTTATCCTAGTTTATTTGGATGTATTATTTTATTTTAATATTACTAGCATGGAAGCGTAATCAGAAAGAAACAATTAGTGTGATTGTTTCCTAAAGCATAAAGCTATAATGATATCCCAAATTGTACAATAATTATACATTTTTCACTGGTTTGAGATATTCATGATTGAGAAGTACCAAGTCTCTAATGGTACATTTCTTTTATATTTATGACGTCTACTAGATTCTTACATTTTTCACGGCCCTGATAATTCTGAGACATCCTTAGCAGTTTTGCAGCTTTTTTTTTTTTGCAATATTATTGACATCTAAGAAACCTAACATATTTTACTTGTAGTATTTGACAAAATTTTTCATATCTGTGTCATCATCCTAATCAAAATACTGGATATATTCATTACCCCAAAATTTTCCTCATGCCCTCTTGTAATCTCTCATATCTGCCTCTCCCCAACTCCATCCCTAAACAACTACTAAATTGCTTTGTGTCATTATAAATTAGATGGCATTTTCTACAATTTTATAAAAAATGAAAGGTAAAATGTGTACCTTTTAAAAATCTGACTTCTTTCACACAATACAATTATTTTGTTATTTGTTCACGTATTTTGCCTGTAGAAATGACTCACTGATTTTTATGGCTGATTAATATTTCATTGTATGCCTGTAGCACAAATTTGTTACCCATTCTCCTGGAGTGGTTACCCAGTTTGATAGTACTGCAAATTAACATTGCAATTTTGTAAACCTCATGTTCCAGTCCTTTTATGGAGATGAACATTCATTTCTTATGTTCTTTTTTTTTTCTCTCCCTCTCCACTTTCTGATTTTGCGTTTTTCTTGGAGAAATATTGCCAAGTAAATTAGCTTGTATAAATCAATATCAATATATCAAATTAATTGTATTTCTATATGATAGCAATGAAAAATCAGAAAATAAAACTTAAAAATAACACAATTTACAGTAAAATTATTAGGGTCAAATCTGACAAAAGGTGTGCAAGATCAGTGCACTTACAACTGCAAAATATTGTTGAGAGAAATTAAAGAAGGCGAGTAAATGGATAGAGAGACTATATTGAGAATCAAAGATTCAATATTGGTAAGGTATTCTTAAACTGAAAAATAGGTTCAACAAAATTTCGACCAAAATGTCAGTAGGTTTTTTTTTTTTTTTTGGTAGAAATTGACAAATAACTTTAAAAAAGAACCTTACAACTTACATGAACAACTTAGGTTGCCTGATTTCGATGTTTCATTATAAAGCTACACAAATCAAGACACTGTAGAGTTGATGTCAAGATTGACAACTCAATCGTAGAAAGGAATAAAAAGTTCAGAAACAAATCTGTGGTCAACTGATTTTTCATAAAGGTAAAACAATAAATCATTGGAAAAGGAGAGTCATTTCAATAAATGGTGTTAGAACAAATAGTAAATTTCAACCTATACCTTGAACCATAAACAAAAAATAAGTAAAAATGGATTATAGATCTAATGTAAAATTTTTAAACTTCTATGAGAAAGCATTGGAAAAAAATATTATCCACGTAAGTTGTAAGGTTATTTTTTTAAGTTATTTTTGTTCATTAATTTCTATACAAAAGAATCCTGCTTGACATTTTGGTTGGAATTTTGTTGAATCTATTGCTCAATTTGAGAGTACCTTACCAATACTGAATTTTTGATCCATAATACAGTGTATCTACTTGTTATTTACCTTCTTTAATTTTCTTCCCTTTAGCTGGCAATACTTTTTTTCATTTTGGTAAAGCAATTTATTTTCTTTTGTATATATACATAGTAATGGGATCGCCGTGTTGAATGGTAGCCCTGTTTCAATTTCTTTGAGGAAACTCCAAACTACTTTCCACAGTGGCTGAACTAATTTGTATTTCTACTAACAGTGAATAAGCTTCCAGTTTTCTCCAAGCCTCATCAACATTTGTTGTTTTTTGACTTTTTTTTTTAATTGTAGCTATTCTTATTCGTATGAGATGATATCTCACTGTGGTTTTGATTTGCATCTCTCTAGCAATTAGTGATGTTGAGCATTTTTTCATAACTTTATCACTTGTATGTCTTCTTATTTTTTTTAGTTATACATTAAGTTCTGGGATACATGTGCAGAACATGCAGGTTTGTTACATAGGTATACATGTGCCATGGTGGTTTGCTGCACCCATCAACCCCGTCATCTACATTAGGTTTTTCTCCTAATACTATCCCTCCCCTAGCACCCCCACCACCGACGTTCCCCTCCCTGTGTCCATGTGTGGCTAATATCCAGCATCTACAAAGAACTTAAACAAATTTACCAGGAAAAAAAAACAAACCACCCCGTCAAAAAGTGGGCAAAGGATAGGAAAAGACTCTTCTCAAAAGAAGACATTTATGCAGTCAACAAACATATTTTAAAAAGCTCATCATCACTGCTCATTAGAGAAATGCAAATCCAAACCACAATAAGATACCATCTCACATCAGTTAGAATGGCATTCATTAAAAAATCAGGAAACAACAGATGCTGGAGAGGATGTGGAGAAATAAGAAATGAAACAATTTGTATATCCATTTATCTGTTGATGAATATTTGGGTTATTTTTAGGTTTTGATTATTTTGATTTTTAAATGGACTTTTTTGTTTTACTCTGGAATATATTTATATGCATAGAATGGCTGGGTAGT
>CAUYQU010019526.1:0-29463 GCA_963574635.1 Cheracebus regulus
CTCAGTATCACATTATACCTATTTTAAAAGTGACCACATAACTGGAAGTAAATCACTCCCCAGCAATTGCATAGCATTTCACAGGTTTAAATAAAATATTGGTTGGCTGCTTATTTGTTATTTTCATCCCCTGTTCCTTCCTGTCTCCATTGTTAAACACAATTATTGGCATAAAACAGGTTTCTAATACTCATTTTTAGACTGTATTCTAGCCTGGGCAATAAAACAAGAATCCCTTTCTTTCTCCCTCTTTCTCTTCCTCTTTCTTTCTCTCTTTCATTCTTTTTTCTTTCCTTTGCTGTTTCTTTCTTTCTCCTTTTCTCTCTTTTTCTAAAATCTCTTCCTCTTTCTTTCTCTTTCATTCTTTTTTTCTTTCTTTTGCTGTTTCTTTCTTTCTCCTTTTCTCTCTTTTTCTTCCTCTTTCTTTCTCTCTTAAAAAAAAGAAAAGAAAAGAAAAGAAATTCTAGGTCAAGTGCAGTGGATCACAGCCATAATTCAGCACTTTAGGAGGCGGAGGTGGGAGAATCGCTTTACCCGGGAATTCAAGACTAGCCTAGGCAACAGAGCGAGACCCCATTTTCCACAAAAACAATTATTTAAAACATTAACTGGGTGTCATGGCGCATGCACCTGTGGTCCCAGCTACTCGAAAGGCTGGGCGGGTGGATGGCTTGAGCCCAGAAGGTCGAGGCTGCACTACAGCCGGGCGACAGAGCGAGACCCTGTCTCAGGAAAACAAAATCCAAAACCAGCTGCCCGCGTGTGCCCAGGGATCAAAAGAGGCCACACGTGCTGGTCACACCCCCATGGGCACAGTACATTCATGGTTCCATGTGGATTTTGAGGAAGCCTAGAACTCAGTTTCACAAGAGCTGATTAAACTCCTAAGGTGTGCAAAGTGCCTGCCTGGAGGAAACAGCTTCCCTGCCTTGATTTTCTCTGGTACTGAGCCCAAATTTCACTCACTCTAAATGTTATACTCCTTCTCTTGCTCATGTCTGGGAAGAGTAATGGAACCCAAAGCCCAGGCGTCTTCTGAGCATGCAGCTGCCACCACATGGCAAGCCATGGACATTCATGATCAGGCATGATCAACACAGTGGGGGCCCTGCTCTCCTGGGGCTGGCAGGCCAGCAAGGGTGACTATCTGGAAATTCACTCAAATAAACGCATAATTGTCAACCATGGTGAGCAAACTGAGTCAACACACAGGATAGCATAAGAGTTTCTGCAAGAGGAATATGGATTGGCTGGGGAGTTAGTGTGCATGAGGGGGCTCTCTCTGAACAAAGGGAGGGTGATGAGGGGGTAGCTGGTCTGGAGTTAAGAGCGGGCACCCTAGAGGGGAGGGAAGCCAGCCGTAGGGCAGGAGTGCTGGTGTTGGTGATAGCCACTGGCAGGCGGATGTGGTGGGCAGGATTAACACAGAGCAGAAGGGAGAGTGAGGAGAGGCGGTGGGGGCCAGGGCAGGCCCCCCAGGCCATGGCAGCACCTCAGGGCTGTGCAGAGACTGGGCGAAGCTGCTAGAGGGTTTGAGCCGGGAGGCAGCAAGATCTGAGCTCTGCTCTGGCAGGGCTCCCTGGGCTGCTGGGTTCAGGTAGGGAGAGGCTGTGGGAGGTAGGGAGCCACGGGAGGGATCCCACTCCATGGGGAAATGAAAGTGCCTAGGACCTGCGTGGATGAAACGTGGGTGGAGGTCGCCGCTTGACGTGGCTCTTCCATGAGGAGAGTCTGTATCGGAGCAGGAGGAGAGAGAACCGCTGGAAGACCTGGGGCCCCTGTGGCAGGGCCAGTGACCACTTACCCAGGTGGAGAAGGAGGTGGGAAGGGCGTGGGCACATCTGGGAGTTTGGACACCACGTTCATGCTGGGAATTGGTGTGGGGAAGGCTTCTCCTCTCTCCCAGGGGATTGCATTTCCCATAGGCACAGGAATTCTTGGTGAGACTTCTGGTACCTGAAGCTAAAGGACAGAGAAAACTGGTGCGGGTCCCGCTCAAACACAGGCGGGAGAGCCTTCCCGCCCCAGGGGTGCCCGTCCACAACCCCAGAGTAAACTGCAGGCAGGGAAAGGGAGATCTCACACACAGCATCCCTCTCTGCTCGCAGCGCTGCAAACATGCAGAATCACTCCCACTTTGCCCAATGCAAGTGTCCACGGGCTTTGGGGTCTGCTGGCCTCGGGGTCTGCCAGCTTGGGAGTGGCTCCGTCCAAGCACGGACATCTGCCGTCTGCCGGCAACCATGGCCACACGATGGGTCCAGAAGCCCCTGTTGGAAGAGCATTTGGAATGCAGCCACCCCTACCTTTGTGCTAACTCCCGGTCTCCTTGTTACCTTCTGAGCTTTCTGGGGAAATAAGTCAAAAAGTTAATTTGATTTTGAACAGATTCTTAAATCAGTTCCCAAGAGGCAGAGATCAATTTGCATTTCATCTTTTCTTAGTCATCTTGGCTGGTATTTCACACAAGTTGTTGGTATTTTTCATGTTCTCTCACTGCACAGAAATGACCCTTAGAGCATATTTTTAAAAGAAGAAAGCCATCTGAAGAGGGGGAGGAGGCAGCAAGTTCTGTTTTTGGTTGTTTTTTTTTCTGTTTTCTTTTGTACTTGTGACTTCTGCTCCTCACGTGGTCGTGGCGGCCCTCACCTCAGCATTGAATTGCGTTTGGTTCTTCTGCGTCCCTCCTGAAGTCTGAGGTTCCTTCTTGTGCCCTTGGCATCAGAGTGTCTGGTGAGGGGCAGAGCCCACCCCGGGCCTCACCCATCATCTCCTGAGAGGGCCCCTGGGATGGCTCCCCACCACGGTGGCCACCCCCTGTCCAGCTCATGAAACCTCTCATCCTGGAAAGAGAAAGGACCTGAGGGGCGGGGGCGTTTCTAAAAGAATTTAAATCAGAGTCTCAGAGAGATGTGCGCCTACCCATGTTCACGGCAGCATTATTCACAATATTCAAAGACACGCCACCCAGGTGTCCATCTAAGGATGGACCCATAAAGTGTGGTCCGTCCACACAGTGACATACCCCTTGGCCTTAAAATGAAAGGAAATTCCAGCATATGCTGTAATGTGGCGAACCTGGAGGATGTTGTGCTGAGTGAGATAAACCGGTCGCAAAAGGACAAACGCTGTGAGAGTCTACTCATGTGAGGTCCCTAGAGTCACCAGATGCATAGACACAGGAAGTCGAATGCCGGGTGCAGGGCGGGGGAGGGGGACTGGGGAGTGAGTGAGTGATGGGGACAGAGTGTCAGTTTGGGAGAGTGAAGACGTTCTGGAGTTGGACAGTGGAGATGGTTTCCCGACAGTGTAAACGTGCTTCAGGCTGCTGAGCTGCCTGCGTAAAGAGTGGCTAAGACACTCAGTTTTATGTTATGTGTATTTTATCACAGTTTAACGTCTTTAAAAAGAAAAAGGATCTGCCGGAGAGAGCTTCCCGCAGGGTGGGGTCCAGGGTGGGGTCGTCTTAATTCATTCTTGAAGTCTCTATTCCAAAAAACGCCTCATTCTGAGGTTCTGGGTAGATGTGAACTTGGGGACACATTTTTCTTTCCAACAGAGGTGTCAGTACAAACTCAGGGTTTCAAATGCGAGTGCTCGTACATACATTTCCTGGCTCTCCAATTAAGAGGCACTCGGCAGTGAGGCTCTAGCAGAGACAGGCTTACCCAGCACCTGGGCCTCAGTTTGCAGAATTTCTTGGAACCGGGGCTCATTGGGTAAATCGTTGATTCCAGGTCAGGGAGAGCACACGTCAAGCCCGGAATACCTTGTTTCAGAAAGTAAGGGAGTGCCCATGAAATTATGGGCACCTGTCTCAAAGACCCAGAGGCTGGCCTAAAGGGGCTCCCGCTGGCCAAATCAGAGACAATTTCTGGTAGAAAATACAAAAATGCCCCGAGTGGTCAGAATTACTCTCTTCTCCAGTAAAAGGACAAACCGGCTCCCTGCACTGCCTGATCGGAGTCACCGAGAGCACAGCGCAGCTTCGTGATTTTACTCATAGAATAAAGTGGAATCCCTGAGTGAATAAGACATGGGAAAGGAAAATTCTTTACGGTAGAATGCCAAGGGATACACGTGGTAGGAATGATGGCATTAGAACCATTGAAGGCATCGTAGTAATTAATGATTAATTCAGGTGAGAGACTGCAGTGGGTTCTAAAGGGTGGGTGAACGCTGGTTGACGCATGGGATGTTCACCTCCAGTTATCTCCTACGAATTGCTGGTTACACAAAGCCAGGGTGTGGCTTTGCCCTGAAGGTCCTTTGCAGGCACCTCTGCCCCTCGTGATCCCGGTTACTGTCTTCTCCAGTAAAAGGACAAACCGGCTTCCTGCATTGCCTGATCGGAGTCACTGAAAACACAGCGCGGCTTCGTGATTTTCTTTCCCCAAATTCATAACCTGATCTGCTCATGAGGAAACGTCAGACAAATCAAAATTGAGGGACGTTCCAGAGAATGACCTGTCTGTAATCTTCAAAATGCCAAGGTCGTGCAATTCAAGGAAGAGCTGGGAAACTATTCCCAAGTGAAAGATGAAAAATGCCCAAATGCAGCTTGGGAGCCTGGGCTGGGTCTCTTTGCCTGCTTGGGGCCACTGGGGAATCGGGGTCCGGGGCTCTGGGGAAGGTCTGAGGGTGTCTTTGTCCATTTCCCATTTTCTCGAAGTTTGAAATTTTTTTAAACTGTGGTGTCAATCAAACGATGCAATATAAAAGCCGATTGCCTTTTCAGCTCCTCTCTAAGTCACTCCCTAGAATGCCAGACACCTATACAGGAAAGAAAATGTGCATTGGCTTCATAAAGCACAACCCTTTCCCCACCCCAGACCAGTTAGGAACGAGTTTAGGGGTAACACGTGTACCTTTCCCCAAAAGCCCAGACGTCGATTCAGAGGTCGCTGCACCATGAATGGTTTTCATGCTGTTTCCTTTGGATGACTGCTTCTGGTGGGGAGAACATGTGAATGATGGTGATGTTGACACTGACCTACCCACTGGGTCAGATTTCAACGTCAAGTTGCCTGACGAGGTAGACTCAAGTGTGCTAACATGTTCTGGAAATACCCCTCAGGTCCCGTGTCCCCGTCAAATCCTGTACAGATTCCATGGCTCCCTGGGGAATGACTTGGGGATCCTGGAACTTGTCCTGCGCCCACACGTTGCCCCACGGTGGCTGCAGGGACATCCACCTCCCAACCGCTACCCTCAAAGGCTCTTGTCGAAATGGACACATGTTCTCTGCTGGGGACCTGCAGAGTCGTTTTGGCTCTTTCTTGTTACGTTATAGGACTTTCATCAGGTCCCAAGGAGGAAATAGGGGACAGAGGTTGCAAAAGCAAAGACCTGAGCACAGGGCACAGATCTAAGCTGGGATCAGTGTATGGTGGGGAGGGCGGGGCCGGGGAAGGAGGGCAGAAGAGGGCTTGAGACAGTGCACCTAGTTATGGAAAACTAAGAAGAGGCTCAGGACGGGCGGAGAAACATGGAACTCACACTTTACAGGAAGTGCAGCAGCCACCTTCACCTGCTCCCTGCATACCCATTCATCCAGATATGTGCGAATGCGTGTGTATCTGTGCTCATTCATTCATTCATTCATCTATCCATCCATCCATCCGACAGCAGGCCAGCAAACAAATGCAGAGACACTGCCAGGAGCTTGCAATCAGTTGGTCAGAATGATTTTCTAATTTCTTCCCCTCTGCACCCTTCAACGAGTTTATCTTTTCCATTCTGACCTGAACCCTTAAGTGCTCTGTGCAGCTGGGACAGATTTGCAAAATGAAGGTCAGGATGGATCAACCTCATCTATGGGAGGTCTCGCCAAGAACAATCCTTGACTTACCTGGTCAGAATCGATTGGGGAATAATTGGCCTCCTGACTTCAGTGATGCTCGCATGCTGATTCAGTCTTGATGATATAATTACGGGAGAAGGCGGGGCTATGGCGCCCTGGACCATCACCGTGAGAGCTCTCCAGGCTCCGATGGCAGGTTGCGATGGGGAGGTGGAGTGATGAAGTGTTTTTATCCAGGAGAGAGCTGGGATCTATATGAACAGAGCCAGAGGGGATAAAGAGGTCATGAGGTCATGAGAAGACAGTGGAATGTGACCTCCAGGGACGTCCGAGTGTGTAGATCAAACCAGCCTTTGAGGGCCTGAGTCATTTTGTCAAGGGCAGCAGAGCCAGGCCCGAGCTGGTGCAGCCACGCATGTGTGGGTTGACCCAGAAGGAGCCTTGGCCACCGCGGCGTGTGGATGCCGGGTGCGTCTCGTCTGGCGTGCAGCCGTTCCTGCTGCTCGGAAGCCTCACACAGAACCTTCCGTTTGTATAATGCTCTGTGATTTTTAAAGGACTCTCACGTATTGTTTCCTCTGGCAGATGAGTGGGCTGAGAATGTAAGTGATTTGTCCAAGGTCAATGAATCAATCAGCAGAGCAATTATTAAACTGTATTAGAGAGCATGTTGCTGAGTGCCATGGGGAGAGGCCCCGGGGAGGGATGGGGGACTGGCTGAGCCCCACTAGAAAGACAGGGCAGGATCCAGATGCAGACCTGCTCACGTGTACATACGCAGGGGTACACCCACGCACACATATCCTTACACCCAGCTGTGTGTACACAACACATGCAAGGCACATACACCCTTGCACATGTTTACATGCATGCAGAGAACACATACATACACACGTGCATGCAGAGAACACATGCACACACACATGCATACAGAGAACACACGCATACACATGCATACAGAGAACACATGCACACACACATGGATGTATGCAAAGAACATATACACACATACCCACATACATGCCCAAACATGCCACCCCATGCCATGTGCACATAACACACAGGCACATACACCCTGGCACACATGTCCACAGGCAGACACAAAACACAGGCACACACTTGCATGCACACAGGTGTGGGCACACATACTATGTACACACAGAGACAAATATCAGGCCAGACGTGGTTTGCCCCAGCTGGTGTCACTGTGAAGTGTGGCAGACAAGCAGAGGACACACATCCACTTGGGTCACGGGGCTTTAGGAGAGAGGCAGAACTAATGGAGCCCAGATTCGGGGCTGGGTGCTCCTGAGGGTCCACAGGGGCCACCCTCCTCCTGCAGTTCCCTGTCCTGGGGCCAGTGGTTAGGCCACTGCACCCAGGAAGGAAGCCCTCAGACAGAGCGTCCTTGGAAGGAGTGAGTGAGCCCATCCTAGCAGAACCTCCAGCTGCTCTTCCCCTCCGCAGCTAGAATTGAAATAATCAAAATAATCACATGCAATCATTCTAAATAACAGTGTGTAATGATAAATGGACATCAGAGACACCGTCGAAGGCCTGGAGTTTGTTGGAGAGTCTAGGAAGACAGTTTCCGAAATGAGTTGTTTTGGGGCCCTCCCACCTCCGCCAGCACCGAGAAGGCTGTCGTGGGCGTGTGCCCAGGTGCGCTGGGTTCCATCCTCAGAGGGAGGGGACGAGTCTCCAGGGCTCTGCCTTCCTCCCCGTTAGCAGCCTCGGTTTCCGTCCATACCGTTGGGAGGAATGTTGCCCTGCCTCCAGCCTGGACGGCAGAAAGGGCTCTGCCGGACTCTGATGCTCAGCCCCGCGTAAGGAGAGGCCTGAGGTTTGAAGCCAGCCTCCGTGTTCTCTCCTCCTTCCATGCAGACCACTTTACCCTCCTCGCTGTTCACAGTGCCCTTCTCAGACGGGCTGGTGCTTAGGAATGAATTATGCAGGTCCTGGGGCTCCCAGAGCACAGAGGATCGGAGATGAAAGGCCTCCTCCGAGAGATGTGAAACACACCTTGTGCATTTGGCTTTGAGTCCGAGTCAGCGGGTCACGTGGGGACAGTGGGTGGCGTCTGAGCAAAGGAGGCTGCTGGCTGCTGGGCAGCGCTTCCTCTCCAAGGCCAGCGTCCTGACGACCCTCTGGCGTTGGGGCAAGTTGACGGCTTTCAGTGTCTGGCTAGGACCTGAGGATGCGTGGCGGGAGCGTGGGTTGTGGAATCAGGCTCTGCCACTGACCAGACTGCAGGCCGACCGGACTGGTGTCTGAACCTCTCCCAGCCTCCCTTTCCTCTTTGCAAAATGAAAACGGAGAGGCTGCACTGGTCTCCTGTGGCTGCTGTAAGCAAGTTCCGCGAATGGGTGGTTTAACGCAACAGCAGTTCGTTCTTCCATGATTCCGGGGGCCGGAAGCCTGAAAGGCAGGTGTCCTAGGACCATGCTTCCTCCGGAGGTGCCAGGGCAGGAGCCTTCCTTCCTGCTTCTGGCTTCTGGGGGCTCCTGGCGTTCCTTGGACTGTGGCTGCATCACCCCAATCTCTGCCTCCCTCATCACGTGGCCGCCGCCTCTATATCTGTGTGTCTCAGATCTCCCTCGCCTTTCCTTATAAGGACGCTTGTCATTGGATTTAGGGTCTACCTTGAGTCCAGGGCGATTGGAATCCATAGCTAATCACATCTGCAGAGACCCTCTCTCCAAATAAAGTCCCATGCACAGGTACCTGCGCCAGGACGTGGCCTTATCTTTTCGGGGAGGGAGCACTGTTCACCCCACATTGCCCACCTTGTGAGATGGTGACTGTAAGCATGAGCAGTAGCGGGTGGGGTGGGCTCAGCAGAGCCCCCGACCTCAGCAGGGCCCCCAACACATGGTAACCCGATATCAGTATCTGTGCAGTGACCACAGCCATCCAGCAGTCGACCACTCCAGGTGCCTTCTAAGGCTAATGTTACACCATGACCGAAAATACATTTTAGGGCTTAGAATGAAAAATCGTCCTACTTAGTAGAAATGGCTGCTATGGAATTCTGTTCCCTACAGCTCAGCAGGCAGCCTCAGGGTCACAGAGGGGCATGGAGTGAACCTCAGGCTGCGTGGTCTGCCCTCACGTTTGGTCATCCTAGATTGGCCTGTGTGCTCCCCAGCCTGAGAAACTGCTTCCCCACCGTGGGGAATTTGGTTGACAAGGCAGCTGGTGGAATGACATTTCCTGGGTGTTCACCAGCTGCCTTGGGACCCCGCGCTACAGGGACAGTGGGTCTCGAGAGGCGGGCCAGAGTAAAAGCACCAGATTAGTCTGCAAAGAAGAGATTCATTCACTCTGCAGCCCAGGCAGGTCAAGGCCGCGTTCACCTGGGGTCAGCTGTGGGAGGACACTACCGTCTCGGCCTGCATGCAGACACAAACCAGATGTCAGCCAGAGCCAAGGGAGACGGGCGTAGCATCCGGGGAGAAAAGGAGAGGAAGATGTCCCACAGAGGGGTCTGTCCTTGCAGGCTTTTGCTGTGGCGTCCTCGGGCTCACTCCCTCCAGGAGGGCTCCGGCACGCCCTGATGTGGCCTGCACTCGCCCTCTCCACTCGCCCACACCCCAAGACACCCATGGCTGCTCCTGAGTTGGCCCCCGCTCTCCAAATGCCCGGCCCCTTCTCCGCCTCGCCCGGCCTCTGTCGCCTCTCTTGGGAGCCCTCATGTAGCATTGTTCTGTCTCTTACGGGCCTCCTGCAGGCCGGGTCAGCTGGAACCTCCTCCTCCTCCTGGGGCTTTCAGGTCTTTAGGCTTCTTTTGAAACCCCTACCCTCCTGCACATGTGAGGTCTAGGGTGCCACCCCCTCCCCTCCTAGGCACTGAACCATCCTCCGGCTTGACCCTGCTGGGCTCCATTCTACCTGATGTGCAGAACCTCCACCTTGAGTGAGAGCAGCTGCCTGCCAGCCACACATTCATGGAAGGAGCGGATGCCTCACACTCAGGCTGAGTCCGTGATTGCCGACCTCAGATGAAGACTTCCTTCCTTGGCCAGGCGCAGTGACTCACACCTGTAATCCCAGCACTTTGGGAGGCCGAGGCGGACAGATCACCTGAGGTCAGGAGTTTGAGGCCAGTCGGGTCAACATGGCGAAACCCCATCTCTACTAAAAATATGAAAATTAGCCAGGCGTGGTGGGGCACACCTGTCATCCCAGCCACTCAGGAAGCTGAGGGATGAGAATCGCTTGAACCCGGGAGGCTAAGGTTGCAATGAGCCGAGATCATGCCACTGCACTCCAGTCAGGGCGACAGGGCTAGCTCCATCTCAAACAACAACAACAAAAATCCTTTCTTCCTTGCTCTCCACCCTAGGCCCCGCCCACCGCATCCCAGCACCCAGATTTTGCTGATGGGTGCAGCCCTACACAGTGTCTCCCTGGCCACCCCCTCACCTGACCTTCAGAGCCTCTGCCTCTGGCCTCTTCTTTGCTCCTGCATCCTCCCCTCCCCGTCCATCAGCCACTCCCTCCCATTGACCTTCACCCTAGAAGACCTTCCCACGGCCTCTGTCCCATCTCGGCGCTTCTGCTGTGTGGGGTGCATGACGTGTGTGATCCCCTGCTGTGATGTTCTGGGGGGGTTACAGGCATGATCGCCTGTTATTCAAGCTGGCAGGGTGAGCTGAGTTGTGTGTGTGTCTCTGGTCAGCACCTGCAAGAGGGAGGCATTGCATAGGAGATGGCTTCTGTGACTGCTGGTCTCAGCATGGTGGTCCTCAAGATTGAAACAGGGCTCTGTCCTGGCATGGTGGCTCACGCCTGTAATCCCAGCACTTTGGGAGTTTGAGGCGGGCAGATCACCTGAGGTCAGAAGTTCAAGACCACCCTGACCAACATGATGAAACCCCAGCTCTATAAAAATACAAAAATTAGCTGGGTGTGGTGGTGGGTGCCTGTCATCCCAGCTACTCTGGAGGCTGAGACGGGAGAATTGCTTGAACCCGGGAGGCGGAGGTTGCAGGGAGCTGAGATTGCACCACTGCACTCCAGCCTGGGTGATAGAGTGAGACTCCATCTCACAAAAAAAGAGAATGGAACAAGGCTCTTACAAAAGAGGATGGCAGGGCACCCTGGAGTGTTTTTGCCCTTCTGCCATATGAGGATATAGCAAAAGGCACCATCTTGGAAGCAGAGAGCAGCCCTCGCCGGACTGCGAACCTGCCGGCACCTTCATCTCGGACCTTCCAGCCACTAGAACTGAGAGAAATACGTCTGTGTTTATAAGTCACCCAATCTAAGGCGTGAGAACTGCAAGAGTGGACTGAGCCTGAACTGCAGCCTCTCATTTCTGGTGGACATGGTTCAACCAGCAACACTGTGCCCCGCAGGCCAGGAGCCTGCAGTCCAGTCACAGTGCCCACCTGGTTTCAGTCTTATAAACGCCATATTCTCTGCTGGGTGGTAAAGGGCCTTCCGTGAGCTCACACAGTGGGCAGGGTGTGTCCCACGCAGGTCCCTTGGGACCTGCAGACGCTCTCAGGACAGAACCATGTCAGTGGGCACACCTTCCACAGACGTGGAGCCAGGCACCGCCTCTAAATCTTGCTCTGCTCGAAGCTGAATACCTGCCCATGCAGAAGCCACCTTATTCCTGGAACCTCAGGCTTTACATCTGCAAAATCAAGACAGTGTCCCACTCACCCTGTCACCCATGAGGTTTCTGTAAAGAGTGTGACATAAGACACTGCGATCCCAGATGTGTGGGATCCCTGCATGGGTGCAGCTTCTTCCACGCACTTATGTGTTTTATAACTTCGTCTTCTCCACTGCCGGCTCCCAGGGGACGGGCACCCCAGCCCTCCGCGGACATGGGGAGGCACTCTGTGGAGGTCAGGGGGAGGCAAGAGTGGGGAGGACCAGGAAAAATGAGCCAGTGTATGCGGTGCATCTCCCTCATCTCTGGAGCTGTGCACAGAGGGACACAGGGACTCCAACTCCTCAGTGGCGGTGGCCCCGTGTGCCAGAGGCTTTGCATCCAGGCAGGCATTCCACGAAGGGTGTGTGGGTGTGCGTGTGCCAGGGCTTGTGCCTTTAAAGTGTGCTGTGTGTGTGCATGCATGCAATTCTTTGTGTGTGCACCTGCACCTGTGTATGCCTGTGGGTGTGTTTGTTAATGCCCTTGGGTTTGTGTTTGTGTGTCCCTGTTTGTGTGTGTGTGATTTTGTGCTCATATATGCTAGTGTTTTTGTGTACACATGTGTCTCTTCATGTGTCTGTATGTTTGTGTGTTAGTGGACGTGTGCGTGTTGATGTCCTTGTGTTTGTGTGTCTGTGTGTGCACATGTGCATGTGTGTGTTTGTGTCTATATGTGCCAGTGTGTGAGATTGTGTTCGGGTCAGTATATGCTGGTGCATATGAGTTTACGTGTGTGTGTGTGTCTATATATATGCCAGTGTGTGTGGCTGTGTTTGGGTCAGTATATGCTGGTGCATACGTGTTTGTGTGTGCATGTGTGTGGGGATGTGTGTGCATTTGTCCCTGGCCACGTGTTTGTGTATATGTGTGTCTCTGTGTGAATGCCCGTGTGTGTGTGTGTGTGTGTGTGTGTGTGTGTGTGTGTGTGTGTGTTCATGTGCAGGACAGTGTGTGTGCACAGCACATGCACTGGGGTGTGATGGAGGTGTGAACACACTTATCACTGTCAGTGCCAGAAGAGCCTGGTGTTCACCACTCTGGAGACCTGTGTGCTAAAAATAGAATGAGTCGGGAGGTGATACAGAGCCCTTCCTGACCACTTTGTTGTCCTCAACTGTTCTGAAAATGGCTTGTGAGCCTGAAGTGAAGAGTGCATGTGGCAGCCACGGCCTTTGCAGACACCGCAGTCCCCTTGGCCAGGCTGGGGTGAGTGGGTTCCCTGGGAGCAGGGCCAGAGGCGGGGTGTGCTGGGATGGGCACAGCAAGCCTCAGAAATCTCCAGTGACACACCCTCATCCTCCGTCACTGTTAGAGGATGATGCTGTCGGCTTGAGAAGAAGACCAGGGGTCCAGTTTGGTTTGACTGGACTAGAGAGGAAGGCATCTGACCTTCAGAGAAGGAGGAGGGAGGAGATTATTCTCATCTCCAGCAACACCATTAATTGTCTCAGGGAGCCAGTGGCGTAGTAGATGGAAATGCCAAGAAGCAGGGGAAAGACCCCCAGACCCCTGACCTGGGCCGGAAGGGCCAGGGGAAAGGTCGGCTTCTCCCAATCCCCAGTGTAGAATCCAAGACTCTGAGTGGTCAGATGATCTGTTTGGCAGGTCACCACCTGATAGTGACAGGCCATAGTGGCCCCAAGGCCGCCTCCTGCACAGCTCCCAGTGCGGCGCATTCCCACGGCTGGCTTTGGAACCTACGCAGACACCCATTTCTCCCCCTCAGTTTTGTCTGGAGATGACAGCAGCATGCCTGGACCCGCCAGAGCCTTTTGTGACCTGGGAAGGATCTAGCATTGGCCACTGGACACCTTGTCCAGAACAGCCTCTGCCCTGGTGGAGGTGGCCACTGACAAATATTCCAATTCCAGAAAGTAGCTGATGCGATGAACCTATTAGCTGACGCTTCCTGACTCAGCAGGGCAAGGAGCTAGCAGAGAGGTCCCAGCCCACAGCCAGGTGTGCCCCAGCAAGGAGACCGCTGAAAAGAAAGGGAGACGGCTGGAACCGAGTCAGATGCCATCTCCACTCACTCGTTCAATCAGTCATTCATTTGCCAAGTATTTCTGATGCGGCTGCCGCTCTGGAGGCACAGCCATGCACAAGAGAGACACCTGCCTCTGCCGAGAGCCCACAGTCTGGCAGCGCGTCCTCCTGGCTGTGCACATTCTGTCCGGGAGTCATCTTGTCCACAACTCACTTTACCCTGGACCCAGCCGGTGCATCGGAAGAGCAGAGAGGCCTAGTGGCCACCCCAATGGTGGTATTTTGTCCAGGAGTACAGAGCCAAGGGAGAAAGCATTCACGCCCTCTCCAAGGTGCGTTTCCACTTCGTGTGCGGTAAGATTGCGTCATGGGCACAGAAGCAGCCAACGCAAAGGCAGGGCTTGGCAGGAGCTGAGTTCACAGGTGACTCTGGACGCAGCAGCTGAGGAGTCGGACAGAGAGCACTGAGTCCCTGTCCACCCCCCACAGCCTAATGCAACCACACCTCTTCTTATGCCAGGCACCTGGCATCTGGCTGGTTGGTAACAGTGGTGCCCTCAGAAGTGAGTTAGCCAGGCAAGTGACTGCAAAGTGTCGGGCTCAGGTGGATGGAGGAAGCTCCATCTCAGACACATGAGGAAGGGAAGCAGTAAAGTCATAGCATATTGTTAAAGGAGGGACAGAGGGAGAAGAGGAGGAGGGAGAGGGAAGAGGAGGAGAACGGAGGAGGAGGAAGGAGGGAGGGAAGAGCAGGGAGAAGGGGAGGAGGAGAAGGAGAAGAAGAAGGAGGAGGAGGAGGACGAGGAAGAGGAGGAGGAGGAAGAGGAAGAGGAGGAGGAGAAAGAGGAGAAGGAGGAAGAGGAGGAGAAGAAGAAGCAGGAGGAGGAGGAAGAGGAGGAGGAGGAGGAGAGAAGTGAAAAAGAGAAGAGGAATGAGAAAGATGAGGAGGATGGAAAGGGGGATGGGAAGACACTGGTGGCTTAATTTCACTGAGACGAAGGAACTAGGAAGGAAATAGTTGTTTGTGTGGTTGAGGAGCTTGGAATTTCCCCAGGAAAGATGTCCAGTAGACAAGAGAATGCAGAAGGTGAGGGATCTGGGCAGGAGAGGATGTCAGGATCAGTAATTGCTCTGGAGATGATAATGGCAATGCCCACAGCGGATGGGATTGCCCAGGAAGAATGCCCGTGCCTTCTCGGTGAGCCCCATTCCGTCTTAAGAGCTGTGGGGACTGAGTGGTCCTGGCTCATAGCAGGCTCTGAACAAGTAGTCGTGTCATGTCATGGACTTTAACTTAAATCAGCGGGAGGGAGCACAGCACAGCTTCCGGCACGCAGCTCTGAGGAAGGTTGGCCTCCTTCCTGCCTCACTTTGATGCCACTATTGACTTCGGGGACCAGGACCCTCTTCCTCCCCTGCATTTCTTCTGCCACAAAGAAACAATCCCAGACTCCCAAGCCCCCCCATGCTCCAGTTACACTGCCATTTGAATAATTTATTCTTACAAGGAGAGTTTGCTTCTTGAAAGACAACTAAAGAACCAGAATCCAAGTGGAAGAATTCAAGGCATGAGGCAACGACTGGGTCTTCTAGGGAAAAGGAGGCCTTGCCAAGCCCCTAAAGAACACCCTGTTTTGCCAACACCTCCTCACCTTTTCTCCAAACTTCCTGCCAACCCTTCCTGGGGTCCTGGTGCCCCTTGGCCACATGGTTTTATTCTGGACCGTCCATTGGGTCCCCTTCTATGATCCTCTCTCCATCAGTACCATCCCTGCCTCTAACGTGCCAGCCAGAGAACCTACTATGAATCTTCTTTTTTTACAGCATCTTATATCATGGCTGCTGGAAGGGCCCTGTGCACTCATCAGCCCTGAGATTTTCACAGCTCCTTTCAGCTAAATCTTGCATCCCCAACATGGAAAATAGGTTGCAGGGAGAGAGCAGTATATGGAGAGAGAGTGGGTGCCCTGGGGCTTCCTCTCTGCTTCTTCCCCAGCCCCTGGAAGCCACAACGTTAAGGCCCAAGAGAACAGTTTGAGGCTGTGTAGGCCCAGTTTCCTGTTACACAGATGGGAAAACCAGCACCCAAAAAGGAAGCGAACATTTCCCAAGGCTGACTGCACAGGAATTAGCAGGAATCAACTCCATTTTCTTCAGAAATATTCCTATAAATTATTCATATATAAATATGTAAATTATTCATATACATTATTTATATATAAGGTAGTATTTATATGTGTCCCAGTTCCCTCTTGAAATTCTCCATCTTGTAATCTATTTTCTTTAATATATTAATTGCTGGGTTTTTTTTTTGTTTGTTTGTTTGTTTTGAGATGGAGTTTTGCTCTTGTTGCCCAGGCTGCAGTGCAATGGTGCCATCTTGGCTCACCACAACCTCCGCTTCCCAGGTTCAAGTGATTCTCCTGCCTCAGCCTCCCAAGTAGCTGGGATAGCAGGCATGCGCCACCATACCCAGCTAATTTTGTATTTTTAATAGAGACAGGATTTCTCCATGTTGGTCAGGCTGGTCTCGAACTCCCAACCTCAGATGATCCACCAGCCTCAGCCTCCCAAAGTGCTGGGATTACAGGAGTGAGCCACCGTGTCCAGCCTAATCACTGTTTTAAAGTTAGTGTCTGATAACTCCAATACTTAGTTATTCTATAAGACTACGTCTTTTGTAGTTTTTCTCTTTGGTTTTCTTTCACTTGGTGTCTGGTAATCTTGTGTTGAATGCTAGACATTGCTCATGAAAAGCTGTAGAGATGGTTCACGGCTCTACATCAGACACTGTCAAACTGTAGTCCATGGACCAGTCCTGCCTGGTTCCTTTGTGTGTACATCCTGGGAGCTAAGAATGGTTTTCACATGCTTAGAAGGTTGAAAAAAATCAAAAGGATAATAGTTTGTCACACGTGAAAGTTATTTGAAATTCAAATTCCCGTGTCCATAATTAAAGTCTTCTTGACTCACAGCACTCTGGGCACACAGCACGCGCATTTGTTTGCATTTGTTTGTGGTGGCTACTTCTCAGCTACACAGTCAGAGGTGTGTGGTTACTGCCAAAGCTGTATGGTCTGTAAAACCTCAGCTATTGACCGTCTGGCCTTTTGCAGGAAAGTTTGCCAATTCTTGCTCTCAAGGCAGTTTCGTCTGTAGCAAGGACTCACTTTCCCTTCTGGCTAGTGAGAAAGCGCGTTTCCAGCCTACCAGACAGCCCATCCTGGACAGTTCCAGCCTCCGTTCCAAGCTTCCCAGCCTGTGGATGCCCTCCTGTCCTCAAGCAGCTGCCACTTTGGGGCTGAGGGGACAACAGCTCTCATGTCTTCTGAACTCACAGGGAATTCACGGCTTCTGATTTTCCAGACTGAACCTGAACATTTGTCTGTTTGTTTTTGGTGATGGGGCCTGAGTCTTGTGCTTTGAAAGGCCTTGGAAACATGAATTAAGATGTGACTGGGGCCAGGCGCGGTGGCTCACGCCTGTAATCCCAGCACTTTGGGAGGCCGAGGCAGGTGAAACATGAAGTCAAGAGATCAAGACCATCCTGGCCAAAATGGTGAAAGCCTGTCTCTACTAAAAATACAAAAATTAGCTGAGCATGGTGATGGGCGCCTGTAATCCCAGCTACTCCAGAGGCTGAGGCAGGAGAATCACTTGAACCCGGGAGGAGGAGGTTGCAGTGAGCCCAGATTGTGCCACTGAACTCCTGGGTGACAGAGCAAGACTCTGTCTCAAGAAAAAAATCATAGGATGTGACTGGGACCCCAGAGCAAAGTAAGGTGTGGCTGTTTTCCTGTGGCTTCCTTCTTCCAAGCGAGCGACCCTCTCTTGCCCTTCCCACCGCCTTGGGCCCTCCTTTCTGCACTCCCCTCATCCCGTCCTGGGGCATGGTGGGGACAGTGCTCACAGCCACCACTGCCTGGGCCTTTCATGTCCCGACTTACAGCAGCCCCCGTGGGCAGGATGCAGGGAGACCAGCCGTGCCTGGGCAGGAAGCCCCAGCCAGCCCACCAGGCGTCTCTGCCTGGGAGCAGGTGGTATAAGCACAGAGATTCTCAGCATGTGACCTCCCTGCAGCCCACGGAGCCGTGGTTGGATGGCACTGCCCACTCCTGTCCTGGCGGGAGAACGGGCACCAGGTGCTGTCCAAGAGCAACAGGAAGGGTATGGGGGTTACTGGGGCATCTATTTATCTGTTTATTGTTTTTAATAAAATGGCTGTTGGTGTCATAAAGACAGCCGCTGTGATTGAATTTAACAATATTCTGCAGCAGGAAGCCTTAAAAAGCACTCAGAGAACCCCTGTGGGAAGACGGTGTGGGGGCTTTCACGTGTCCCCCTCCTCTCTCACGCCACCCCCACACTTAAAATTGCATTGCAGTTTCCCCACTCTCTGGATGCGTACAGGTTTTAATGAAACGAGGGATAACCATCTCCCTCCTGCTGGCTCTGTTGACACTGCCAGTGGGTGTTGAAGGCAGAGCACCCTGCCTGGCCACGGGGCTGTGCTTGCAAGCTTCTAGCCTTGCTCCAGGGAGGTTAAGCTGGCCCCTCCTTCCTGCCCATGGGCTCAGTCTAACCCTGGGGGTTTGACTCAGACCTCGCTGGAAGGCCTGTCATGGATACTAAAGGAAAAATTATTCAAGAACACTTGTTAGAGCACAGTAAGGAAGACTTTTCTTGGGGCCATCGCAGCAAGTACAGGGTCCACACAGTGGGATTTTACGATGGGGGAGAAAGCTTCGGCTCAACTTTGAACACAGCCTGGGCAAACGGGAATTAGCAGCCAAGGGGCAGGGCAGGGGGTTCGTGGATGGAAAACGACTAGGAGGAAACATCAGGAGTAAGGGGAATTCTGGCTAAACCCACCTAACAGGGTTCTTGCTGAAGGCAGACCAGGGTGATCAGACGTCACCTGGGGAAGGGTGAAGGATGACAGTCAGATCAGGAATCCAGGGTGATCAGAAAGGGAGGGTGGGAGTTTTGGCTAAACTCATTTAGCAGGGTTCTTTGCTAAACATAGACTTTAGAAGGAAGTGCCCAGACGAGCCTAGGAGAAGGTGCAGGGGCCTGATCAGAGCCTCGCCAGGCAGAGGATCTTTGTCGCTGAGTGATGGAGTTTGGCAGCTGTGTCTGTGGGCACGCACCTGTCAGCCCGGAAAGGGAAGTGTGGTCCCCTTTTCACACCACGGGCCCCAAACCAGAAGCCGCCCACGGAGGTGAGGGGCTCGGCCCTGCCGAAAGCAGCTCAGGGAGTGCTGCAGGAGTGAGTGACGCCACTGTGCCGTGGGGTCCCTGGCTGGGAGCCCAGGACCAGCACGCAGGATGCGCTGGGCCAGGTGTGTGGTGATCTCAGGACGTGGCCTGCCCTTTTCTGACCCAAACTCCACAGCAGGGGCTTGTCTGTACCAAGATTCAGCAGCAAGTAATGCCCTCCTGGGTCAATGTCTCCCAGGCTGAGCTCTCTCTCTCTCCATCTCACAGATGTTTACGGAGGGTCTAGGGTGGAACGACCATGGCTGCATTTGAAAGGCCTGCCGAGAGTGGAACCCAAGACAGGCAGGCTTGCTCCTCTCTCTGAGCCTACGTCCTGCTGAGTTCATGGAAGATTTGTTTGGCTGGAGTTCAGACGCTTAGGTTCTGTGCAAGAAGAGTGCAGATGCCAAATTGTTTGCGAGATGCTGGGTTGAGCAAACCTTATGAAACAGGCTTGTTTTCTGGAGGCCTCTCAAACCTGAGCTTCCTGAATCTCCAGGAGGGAACTAAGCTTCATGCACAGAATTCCCATGCCAATTTGAGCAGAGAGGCTTTGTGGGTTTTTTTCCAGAATGCTGAGAAGGGTCTTTGCGGGAGGGTAGGGAGCCTGCAACCCCCTCTCCAAGTGTGGAACCTCAGGCTGTCCCCAGCCCTCCCCACCCCCATCTCTGTTATGAAGCCACGGCTGCCTGCCCCCTGCCCCCTGGCCCTTTTCCTCCATGCCTGTGGCAGAGGCCGGGGTTCCCTGGAGTGAGATGAGAGGCTGACACAGAGGCTCACTCATGAGTCACTGTTTGGGGAGGTGATGAGGGAGACCAGGAGAGGCTGGGTGGATTTCATGTGGCTCCTGGAGACATCTGATTCTCTGTGTCAGCAGAGACTGCCCCACCTCTGGTCTTTTTCTCAGCAGGCCCTTCCCTTTGCCTTCAGCACAGACCCCTCCCCTTACCACCCACCCTGTCGGTGAGCTATGCCTCAAAATGCCACAAACAGCACCAGACCCGGGGACAGGCAGTGCTACCAGTGTGTTCCTGGGGTTCGCTCACATGCCCGAGGGTGGCCAGCTGATGGCTGATCTGGGCTGGCCTCGGTTGGGGGCCGGGGCTGACAGCTGTGGTCCATGGGTCTCTCAGCCTCCCATGGGCTGGGCTGGGCATGTTCTCACCATGACGGCAAACGGGCAAAATGACCAGCCTCGTGCACGGCCTTGCTCCCAACACTGGCCCAGCCTGCAGCGCATCCTGGTCATGAGCGTGGCTGGAGGAGGTGACAATTTGGGACCATTGTGGAAACACATCAGAGGTACCTGGGGAGTGGGTCTGTTACAGGCACTCACGGTACCTACTGTGTGGAAGCTCTTGTCACAGGTGCACCTGCACGTGTATTTGCAATTGGTTGGCTGGTGTCCTCATCACCCTTGGATTGTAGCCTGTTCCAGATAGGGACACTGCCTGCTTTTGTTCCCCTGCTGCAGCCTTTGGGTCTAGCCCAGTGCCTGCACACAGTAGGTCCTGAATAAGCAGCTGTTAAATGAGTGAAGAGCGCTTTTCTATAATATATGGAGGCAAGGTGTATGACATGCTTTGGCTGTGTCCCCCCCACAAATCTCCTCTTGAACTGTAGTTCCCATAATACCTATGTGTTGTGGGAGGGACCTGGTGGGATGTAGAATTTAATCATGGGGATGCTCACCCTCATGCTGTTTTTGTAATGAGTGAGTTCTCATTCTCATGAGATCTGATGGTTTTATAAGGGGCTTTTCCCGCTTTTGCTCTGCACTTGTCTTTCCTGTCGCTATGTGAAGAAGGACGTGTTTGCCTCCCCTTCCACCATAATTGTCAGTTTCCTGAGGCCTCCCCAGCCATGCGTAACTGTCAGTCAATTAGACATCTTTCCTTGATACATTACTCAGTCTCAGATATGTCTTTATTAGCAGTGAGAGAATGAACTAACATAGTGTGTCACTCTTCAATCATGTCTCCTTGGGAGACTGTCAGACCCTATATGAGCATGAGAAAGAAACATCAGCATAGGAAGTGTATTAGTCAGTTCTCACACTGCTATAAAGAAATACCCAAGGCTAGGTAATTTATAAAGAAAAGGTTTCATCAACTCACAGTTCTTCATGGCTGGGGTGGCCTCAGGAAACTTACAAGCATGGCAGAAGGTGAAGAGGAAACAAGGCACCTGCTTCACAGGGTGGCAGGAAGGAGACCTGCAGGGTGAAGCGGGAAGAGCCCCTTATAAAACCGTCAGATCTCGTGAGAACTCACTATCACAAGAACAGCATGGCGGAACCACCCCCATGATTCAGTTACCTCCACCTGGTCTCTCCCTTGACACATGGGGATTATGTGGATGACAACTCCAGATGAGATTTGGGTGGGGACACAAAGCCTTACCATCTCAGGAGGTCCTATGGGCACAGCATGGAGACACGAACCCACCCCACCCCATGCTGGAGATCATGGTGCACATGTCAGGCTGCTGCTCGATTGACAGCTTGGCTCCCAGGACAGCCAGGGTGAGGTCACAGCATGTTTCCAAGGCTGAGGTGCAGGCGGGCTTTGTGGAGGGAGAGCCTCACCATTTGCTTAGAGGTTCGATGCACTGGTCATCTTACAGGCTGAACGTAGGCTCTGTCAAGACAGTGCATGCGGCAGTGCTGGCAGTGCTGGGAGTAGTTGGAAGGGACTTCGCAGCTAACATGCAGGCCCAGCCCCTTCCGCCAGGGCTGGCTGTGGATGGAGCATCTTGGCAACAGAAGGCCGTCGGCTGGTCCAAAGCCTCCCTGGCCATAGGGTGTCTCTTCCCCGAACCCTGAAACTCTCCTTAGCACTCAGTGAGGCCGACTTCCTTCCCCCTGTCACTAGCCTCCAGAGCCACCATCCTCTGTGGAACTTTTCAAATGATAGTGGAACTTCAGTGAAAGAAATGAGTCATTTCTGTATCCACCACTGAGCTTAAAGCTGAGTATTGGTGGCTTCTCTTCTTACACAAGCCAAAATTTCAGGCTGTGTGTGTGTCTCTGAGGGTGTGTGTGAGAGTGTGTGTTCATGTGTGTATGAGCATGTGTCTGTGTGTTCATGTGTGTGTGAATATGTGAGTGTGAGCGTGTGTGTGTGAATATGGGAATGTGTATGTGTGAGCCTGTGTGTGTACATGTGTGTGCATGCATGTGAACATGTATGAGTGTGTATGCGTGTGTTTACATGTGTGTGAACGTGTGTGTATATGTGAGCATGCATATCTGTGTGTGCATGTGTGTGACTGCGTGTTTACATGTGTGTGTCATGTGTGTGTGAATGTGTGTGTGAGCATGTGTGAATGTGAGCCTGCATGTCTGTGTGAGTGTGCATGTGTTCATGAGTGTGTAAGCATGTATGGGTGCATGTATGTATATGTGTGCATGTGTGTGTGTGGGAATATGAGTGTGTGCATGTGTGTGCCAATGTGTGTGACCGTGTGTATGCTGGAGTATGTGTATGTGTGTATGCTTATGTATGTGTGTGAACTTGTGTGTATGTGAGTGTGCATGTGTATGAATATGTGAATGTGCGTATGTAAGTGTGAGCATGTGTGTGAGAATGTGTGACCATGTATGTGTGTGTGTGTGTGTGTGTGGTCTGTATATGAGTATGCATGTGTATGTGAGCATGTGTGTGTATGATGTGAGTGTATGCATGTGTGAGTGTGAATGTATGTGTTTATGAGTGTGTGTGCATGGTTGTATATATATGTGTGTGTGACCGTGTGTGTGTGTGTGAGAGAGAGAGAATGTGTGCATGTGTGTGTATATGTGAGTGTGCTCGTGCATATATGCGCTCATGCTTTGGAAGCTGCCCTGGAATCCCCGAATCCTCTCTGAGGGGGTTTTCACTTCTCCCAGGGCTGGACTTTCTGCTCCAACGAAGATGCTGCCTGCCACAGAGCAGATCTGATTTCCCCCGCCCTGGAGTGGCCCAGGGTCCACGGCTAGGGAGCCACGTTTCCCCACCACAATGCAGCATTCTGGTCCCTTCCTGTCTGCTAGGCTGTGTTCTCTAAATGCAGGTCAGAAGGAGCAGATGGACGGGGCCTGGCTTCCACCTGAAACCCATTTCGTAATCATTACATTCAGTTCAGCAACGTGTATCATAGCATTTCTCTTTGCCACAAGGGGTGAATGTGCAGGCTTGGTCTTTGCCAAGGCATGTGGTCACACCATGAAATGGGCCCGTGAGCAGAGGTTGCCCATCTGTGCACCTGCCAGTCATGCCACACACAAAATGCCCACTCTGGGATTCTTGGGGTCCTATAGGCTAGGAGTCACAGACTTTTCCTAAAGCTAGATGTACATATTTTAGGTTTACAGGTCATGCAGTCTCCGTGTGAAACGTGCACTGAGATCATGACTCCGAAGGCTACTGTTGGGTGGTTCATGATCTTGCAAACATAAGGTGAGGGATCTGTGTCCCCTTGACCCTAACGGAGCCCCCAGGGTGCCCAAGCCTTTGGAAAGCCTTTCAACTCAGAAGGCAAACCTCGCTGCCAGTGAATTCATTTCCCAGGCTCTCCACCCACCTCGTCCTCACCCCAGTCCCCAGTGCCTCTGCTGCAGAGAATCCCAGGTTCCAAAGGGGCGGTGCGGAGATTTGGCCAAGAAGACGGTCCTGAGAATAGAAGATGGATTGATGCCTTGTTAAGTTTGCAGCTGGGTGGCATGGGGCCTTTCTAGCCAAGACTTGCCCCTGGGCTCTCTCTGACTCCTCTCTGTAGCACTCTGTGTTGTCAAGTTCAGAGCAGTCTGCAAATACAGAGAAACCCTTGGGTGACATTGGTAGCCAGTCCTGGGTTCAGGGGTCATGAGTACAACTTCAGGTCCCTTCTGGAGCCCACACTCAGACAGATGTGTATGAAGATCTCCAAGTCTCTCTAGACCGTGATGCCACAGCCATCAGCCATGCCTGTGCAGAGAACACCCAAGTCTGTAGAGTCAGGGTTCTCTAGAGGGACAGAACTAATAGGATTGCTATATGTTTAAAGAGAGTTTATTAAGGAGAATTGACTCACAGGATCACAAGATGAGGTCCCACCATTCCCACAGTGGGTGTTGAACAATGAGAACACATGGACACAGGGAGGGGAGCATCACACACTGGGGTCCACTGGCGGGGGCTAGGGGAGGGACAGCAGGGTGTGGGGAGGGTGAGAAGGGATAATGTGGGGAGAAAGGCCAGATACAGATGATGGGGGGATGAAGGCAGCAAACCACCTTGCCACGTATGTACCTATGTAACAACCCTGCATGATCTGCACATGTACCCCAGAATCTAAAGTACAATGAAAAAGAAAGACAATAGCAAGGTCACAGTAAGCCTAACAAAATGCAACTGTCCTTCATACAACCCTCCGAAAGGCTGTGCGGTACAGCAGTGAGGGCTGAAGCCTGGAGCAAGCCTGTTGAATCCCATGCCTGCCCTGGCTTAGCTGTGTGTGCCCCACAGGGTTAACTTACCCAGAGAAATACTCCCAAGTCCTAAGCCCGTGGAATGTCCTGTTGGAGAAGAGTGTCTTTTTTTGCCTGGGGGCCTTGGGACTGACCAGAGAGTACAACAGTACGACTTATGGTGGGAACCTTCGGCCATGGGGTATTGTGGCATTCGCTTGACCTTCAGAGGGGCTGGAGACCGGGGTCAGCCGTGCCGAGGGGTAGCCCGAGCTATGCGGTGGAGCCCAGCCTGAGTTCTGGGCATCAAGGCCCAAGAGCGCGTCCCCGTTTGGCGATTTTCATGCGTATTGTCACACAGCATTGCTGGGATGAGACAGTGCTGTCTAGGTTTCTCCACTGCAAGGTGACATCCGGAAGCTCATGCCTAGTCTCCCCTGAACTCTGTCCCCCACCTCTCTTCCTGGCGCTCCTCCTTCTGCTGTGATAAACTATAACCAAGAATGTAATGGCTTTCTGAGTTCTGCGAGTCTCCCTGGTGAATTACGAAGCCTGAGGGTGATCGTGGGGACCCCAATGGCACTGTACAACCTTGGGAAAATCCCTTAGCCTCCTTCTGGACTTGGGAACATATCTGTGCCCATCTCGTGGTGCTGTAGTGAGCTGTGAATGCACTGATTCACTTGGCACGAGGCTTGGCACGCTCTACCAAGAAACTTGGGGTGACTCCATGTAGTGGATTGACTCTACAGTGGCTCCTAGACGTCAGTCCCATGACCTCCCTCCCCACCTGGGTTTGTTATTGATGAGGAAAGGGCTGGAGGGAGAAGGGTGTTCAGAGGAAACAGCCAGGGCTGGGCTTATGTCTCACCCTGTGAGGCACACTGGGGGTGACCCTTCAACCCAAGGCTTCAGCTGCAGTGACATCTGTCCTATGGGCTGGCCTTGTGCCTCGGAGGACATCTACCAGCATCTCTGACCCCTGCCCACTAGATGTAGGCTGTGACATCTAGTCTCTCTGCCCACAGTTGTGACAACCCAAGGTGTCCGCAGACATTCCAGTTGTCCCCGGTCGAGGATCACGGCTCTGCCTGCCTAGACCCTTCGGGGTGATTCCCTGGGGCCTGCCCTTTACCATGAGGTTGTGACCAAGCCGAGTGTGTGAGATGCCAGCACAGCATTTCCTTAGGGGGAGTTCCGTTTCGGT
The DNA here is from genome assembly GCA_963574635.1 of Cheracebus regulus. Classification (NCBI taxonomy): domain Eukaryota; kingdom Metazoa; phylum Chordata; class Mammalia; order Primates; family Pitheciidae; genus Cheracebus; species Cheracebus regulus. The sequence goes on from CAUYQU010019526.1 coordinate 25,352, forward strand.
AGTGTGTGATCTGGTCCCAAGCTGGAAGGACCTCTGATGACAGGAGACTTTCTCTTCACGTAGTATTGGCCTGAAGCACTTCCCTGAGCCAGGCCATCACCCCTGGGATGCTGAATTTTATGCATCAGCTTGACTGAGCTGAGGAATGCCCAGATAGCTGGTAAATCGTGGCTTCTGGGTGTGTGTGAAGGTGTTTCTGGAAGAGATTGGCACGTAATTAGTGGACTGAGTGCAGAAGATTCCCAATCAGACATGTGGGTGGGCAGCATCCGATCCACTGAGAGCCCAGATAGAACCAAAAAGACAAAAGGCCAATTCTCTTCTCTCTCTCCTTCCCTCCTCTCCCTCGCTCTCTCTACCCCCTTTCTCCCTCTCCCTCTTTATCCCTCTTCCTCCCTCTCTCCCCATCTCTCTCCCTGCCTTTCTCCCTCTCCCCCCCCACTTTCTTCTTCTCCCCTTCTCTCTCCCTCTCCTCCTTCTCTCCTTGTTCCTCTCCTCCCACCTCCCTCTCCTTCTCCTCTCCCTCTCCCCACACCTTCCAAAAAGAGGGAATAATAAGGATCCCTTGTGGGTTTTCCATATTTCAGCCTGCTTCCTACACATATTATCAGGACCATATGTCAGAAGGCCCAATCTTTGTCCAACTGTCGTGACCATAGGGTCTGTAGTTTATTCTCAGAGAGAGAGACAGAAGAGAGAGACTGATCTGAGCTGGGACATCTGTCTTCTTCTGCCCTTGGACTTGGACATCAGAGCTCCTGGTCCTTGGGCCTCTAGACTGTGGTACTCACAGCAGTGTCCCTGCCCACTGGCCTAAATGGCCTCTGCTGTTGGGATATCTGTCTGGAGCTGGGACATCCGTCTCCTCCTGCCTTTGGCCTTGGACTGAATGACACCACCAACTTTCCTGGTTCTCCAGCTTGCTGGCAGAAGATCGTGGGATTTCTTGGCCTTCATAATCACATGAGCCAATCACATGACAAATCTCTTATCATAGATCTCTCTATATTTTATGGGTTTTGTTTCTCTGGAGAACCTTGACGAATGCATTCACCCCTTGGAAGACTACAGGTTCACTCAGGACTCAGCGCTCTCCTTTCTGTCCCTGCCATCAAAGCTGGTGGCCTTGTGCTTCTGTGAGCTTCCCAGTTTTAGAAGATGCATGCTTTTCTTAGCAGTCTGTTCCCAGGAGGTCAGCAACTGACTCAGATGGAGCCTAAACCCTGGGGTTCCTCCAGCTCCGGCAAGCCAAGCTGCCTCTCATCTGTCCACCGTGAGGCTCTGTGAGTTTCTCCATAGTCAGGCCAGCGTGTTCCCAGAGACGCTTTTTCAAGGACTGCGTTGAAGTTGACATTTTGCACGTCTCTGTGGGGAAGGAATGGCTTTTTTGGGGGATGGAATTGGCGCTTTGGGTCCCAGTGTCACCTGTCACCTGTCAAACGTAGCCTTGCACAACAGACCTCTTTGTGTCCAGTGACCACAGTTCTTTGTTTGCATAATTCAGACACTCTGGACTCCTGCATTGTGAAATCAGCTATGACACGCACAGCAATGTCATCTGTTTTCCTTGGCCAATTCCAGGACCATCACTCCTGCCCTCATGCAAGTGTGCCAGTCACATGTGCCTCACATCCTAGAAAGAAAGCCCTTGGTGGGTTTGTTTTTGCCACGGACAGTCGCCTGTGTTTGATTCAGCTTCATTTAACAAGACCTTGTTCAGACCCAGAGATGGATTACAAACTTCCACATCAATCTTCAGGGCCTGATCTTGTTACAAACCACCACAAATATAACCATAAAAGCCCTAGTGATTGATGCGGAGCTTGGTAATCCATCCATTCCCATCCATTATTCTGGGGATAATTTTTCATTATCTGGTTGGCAGCTGATTCCTTGTGCATTAGTATACAGTGGCAATTATCAGAAGCAGAAAAAGCCCCCAAATTAGCAGGAACAGGAACACCTGTCAGGAAGGGGAAGCAAGAATCCCACACAGCGTGCTTCCACGCTCCAGGACCATGTCTGAATTGCAAAGAGTTTGAAGATGGGATGCAGTGTTGACCTTGGACGCGGAGAGGGAAAAGTCTGCTTGTTTCTTGAGGGCATAGAGTGTGTGCTGCCTGTAGGTGACATCATTATCAGTCCAGTCATAGCCCCTGGACAGCTGACGTGGAAGCTGTTCCAGGATTGCTCAGCAGCAGTAGGCTTTATGGGACAGGTATTCCTGCTCGAGGTAGCTAATAGCCACCAGAGACTTGACCAGAGGGAATGTTATTTAAGGTGAAAGTATTGAGTGAAGAAGGAGAAAGGAAAAAAGTTGAGGCCTTCTGAGAATGGTGCCATTTGCACAGTGTGGGAAAAGTCCTTTCTAGAGACCAATAACATATGGTCTCTCTCCACACAGTGATTCCATAATCTGAACATTCTTGCCTTTGGCAAGATTCTATTTCTTTTTAACGTGGAAAAATTGACATGGACGTGGCTGAAATATTTCTAAGGAGCATCGAAAGAATTTCCAAAAATCAGAAATCCTGTGTAATTGACTTCTCAAGGGAAACCCCATGCAAAGTAATCTACTGTCAAGTGGCTTCATATGGATAAACCCAGCAAGATAAGACCACTGCTTCTGGGTGCTAAGACCCAGCCATAAATTAGAGGCTGTGGGTCTCTCTGAAACCACCTTGACAGTGACCAGTGAAGAGCCTGGCACACAGCAAAGCTTTGATGGTGAAGTGGGAAGGTTCTAGTCCTTCAAACTTAAAGACCGCAGTTGGATTCCAAGCATTAACCAATCATCCAAAATAGGTACATGCTTTTATTTAATCTACAAGCAGAACCACCTTGAGCTACTCTTCTACATCATGAATCTGTAAACTCTGGTCCGTGGGCCAGACATGGCCATTGCCTGTTTCTGTACATAAAGTTTTATTGGAAAACCTCCCCATTTGCCTCTCTGCATATTGCTTGTGGCTGCTTTTTTTTCTACAATGGCAGAGTTGAATAGTTGTGACTGAGGCCATACTGCCTGTAAAGCCTAAAATATTTGCTATCTGACCCTTTAAGAAAAGGTTTGTCTACCTGGGGTCCACATGAAGACTTAAGACAGGGAGGAAGCTACTCCTGGCTCTTGGGGAGAATAAATGATGGGACAGATACTGTAAACACCACACAAATTCTCTCATGTTCTTTTGCTTTCTAAGTGAGCAGTCTACCAGAGAGGAAGTAATGAAGAACGCTTTCCCTATTTCAGCCTGCTTCCTACAAATATTATTGAGACCACACGTCAGAAGGCCCAGTCCTTGTCCAACCATCATGAGGGTCTGTCGTTTACTCTCATAGCTATAACTTCCTAGGCAGGAGCCCAGGAACCCATTAAAACCCACACTCCAGGTTTTGAAGCATAAGTTTATTTACTTTGTAAGAAAATCCTGTGCAGGGTGGTAAACTGTTGATCTTGAACTTCTTTAACAATAGAATGTGGCAACCGGTGTGTGGAATTTGGATTTAGATGTTTGGCTTTCTTGGGGACTCTAGAGCAGAGAATTGCCTTTGTCCAGGCTCTGCTGGCTAAGGAAAGTCATTTTCCTTCTTTAGCCTCAGGCACCCTGTTGGTCAGACAGATACAAAAAAAAATGCAGGGTGAAGATGGTTAAATTGATCCCACGTGTGAAGGCTTAGCTAGGTGCCTGCATCGAGGGGTCCTGTAGATAGCATCGCTGTTGTATTGTGGTGTGTGTCTGCCCAGACCCTCTTAGCTGACTATTAGCCCACAGTGCACCCTTCACGTTTTAATGTGGGAAGTCTAGGAAGAAAATTTATACAGAAGGCAGGAGAAGGGGCTCCAGGGCAAGGTCAACATCAGAAGTAGATCATTACTCTTCTTTCTGTTACCTAGGTTTCTGATTTTCGACCTCTCAGTTAATAAGTTTAATGTTATATCATGCAGCTAAGATTACCATTATCAGCGTCAGCATCACCATCATCATCATCACCATCACCACCGTCATCATCACCGTCATTATCACCATCATCTCTGTCATCACCATCATCATCATCATCAGTCTAACAGAAACCACATTTGTTCAAAATGGTGAATGGATGCACTAACACAA